>PVKC010010014.1:0-26141 GCA_004027635.1 Crocidura indochinensis
TTGTTTTGTGTTTGGGTCACACCCGGCAGTGCTCAGGGGTTCCTTCTGGTTCTACACTCAGAAATCATTCCTGGCAGGTTCAGGGGACCATATAGGATGCCGGGATTCGAACCACTGACTTTCTGCATGAAGAGGCAAACTCCTTAACTCGATGCTATCTCTCTGACCCTGAATTGGGCATAAAGTTTGAAACCTTGAACAGTTTATGTAATACTACTCTTACATGAAATTTAAATTTTTTATGTGCTGTGCTTCCCTGTCCTTCAACTGTGATATGGTAATCTTAACATAACTATTGCTGTTAATCATATATAGTTTTTTTTAAAATCCTATGAAGAAATGAACTCCTTGTTATATATGTTGAAAATATTTTTCTCAATTTGTTGATTTTTTTAATTTCTGTAGCAGGACTATCACTTCTTGAAATTAATTTATTTGAATTATTATTTTTAAATCTTTATTTAAACACTGTGATTACAAATATGATTGTAGTTATACGATTTCAGTCATGTAAAGAACACCCCCCTCACCAGTGTAACAATCCCACCACCAATGTTACAAATCTCCCTCCTCCCCACCCCACACCCACCTGTACTCGAGACAGACTTTCTACTTCCTCCATTCATTCACATTGTTAGGATAGTTCTCAATGTAGTTATTTCTCTAACAGAACTCATCATTCTTTGTGGTGAGCTTCATGTCACGAGCTGGTCCTTCCAGCCCTCATCTCTTTTGTCTCTTAGAATTATTGCAAAAATGTCTTTGATTTTTTTCTTAAAACCCATAGATGAATGAGACTATTCTGTGCCTATCGCTCTCTCTCTTTGACTTATTTCACTCAGCATAATAGATTCCATGCACATCCATGTATAGGAAAATTTCCTGACTTCATCTCTCCTGATGGCTACATAGTATTCCATTGCGTATACGTACCATTGTTTCTTTAACCATTCATCTGTTGAAGGACATCTTGGTTGTTTCCAGACTCTGGCTACTGTAAATAGTGCTGCACTGAAAATAGGTGTGAGGAAGGGATTTTTGTATTGTATTTTTGTGTTCCTTGGCTTTATTCCTAGGAGTGGTTTAACTGGATCGATGGGATCTCAATTTCCAGCTTTTGGAGGAATCTCCATATCGCTTTCTATAAAGGTTGGACTAGACAGCATTCCCACCAGCAGTGAAAAGAGTTCCTTTTTTTCCACATCCCCTCCAGAACTGCTTGTTTTCTTTCTTTGTGATGTGTGCTAATCTCTGTGGCGTGAGATGGTACCTCATAGTTGTTTTGATTTGCATCTCCCTGAAGATTAGTGATGCGGAGCATCTTTTCATTTGCCTTTTGGCCATTTGCATTTCTTCTTTTACAAAGTATCTGTTCATTTCTTCTCCCCATTTTTTGATGGGGTTATATATTTTTTCTTGTTAAGTTCTGTCAGTACCTTGCATATTTTGGATATTAGTCCTTTTTCTGATGGGTATTGGGTGAATAATTTCTCCCACTCAGTGGGGCGGCTTTTGTATTCTGGGCACTATCTCCTTTAAGGTGCAGAAGCTTCTTAGCTTAATATAGTCCCATCTGTTTATCTCTGCTTCCACTTGTTTGGAGAGTGCTGTTTCCTCCTTAAAGATGCCTTTAGTCTCAATGTCATGGAGTGTTTTACCTACATGTTTTTCTATATACCTTATAGTTTCAGATCTGATATCAAGATCTTTAATCCATTTGGATTTTACCTTCGTACATGGTGTTAGCTGGGGATCTTAGTCAATTTTTTGCAAGTGGCTAACCAGTTGTGACAACACCACTTGTTGAAGAGGCTCTCCTTGCTCCATTTAGGATTTCTTGCTCCTTTATCAAAAACTAGGTGATTTTCTGTCTGGGGAATATTCTCTGAGTACTCAAGCCTATTCCACTGATCTGAAGGTCTGTCTTTATTCCAATACCATGCTGATTTGATAACTATTGCTTTGTAATACAGCTTAAATTGGGGAAAGTAATGCCTCCCATATTCCTTTCCCCAAGGAGTGCTTTAGCTATTCGAGGGTGTTTATTGTTCCAAATGAATTTCAGAAGTGTTTGATCCACTTCTTTGAAGAATGTCATGGGTGTCTTTAGAGGAATTGAGTTAAATCTGTACAATGCTTTTGGGAGTATTGCCATTTTAATGATGTTGATCCTGCCAATCCATGAGCAAGGTATGTGTTTCCATTTCTGAGTGTCCTCTCTTATTTCTTGGAGCAGTGTTTCATAGTTTCTTTGTATAGATCCTACACATCTTTAGTCAGGTTGACTCCAAGATATTTGAGTTTGTGTGGCACTAACGTGAATGGGGTTGTCTTCTTTTGTGTGTGTGTGTGTGTTTTTTTGGGGTGTCACACCTGGAAGTGCTCAGGAGATACTCCTGACTCCATGCTCAGAAATTGCTCCTGGCAGGCATGGGGGACCATAAGGGACACCGGTATTTGAACTGATGACCTGCATGAAAGGCAAACGCCTTACCTCCATGCTATCTCTATGGCCCCGGCTTGTTTTCTTAATGTCCATTTCTTCCCTATCATTATTGGTGTATAAAAAGGCTATTGATTTTTGTGTGTTAATTTTGTAGCCTGCCACATTGCTATATGAATCTACTGTTTCTAGAAGCTTTTTGGTAGAGTCTTTAGGGTTTTCTAAGTAGAGTATAATGTCATCTGCATAGAGTGAGAGCTTGACTTCTTCTGGATTCCCTAGATATCTTTTTCTTGCCTAATCGCTATAGAAAGTACTGCCTAATCACCTTTCTTGCCTAATCGCTATGTTGAATAGGAGTGGTGAGAGAGGACAGCCTTATTTTGTACCAGAATTTAGAGGAAAGGCTTTTAGTTTTTTACCACTGAGGATAATATTTGCTATTGGCTTGTGGTAGATAGGCTTAACTATATTGAGAAAAGTTCCTTTCATTCTCATCTTACTGAGAGTATTTTTTATATCAAGAATGGATGTTGGACCTTTTCAGATGCTTTCTCTGCATCTATTGATATAACCATGTGATTTTTATTTTTCTTATTGTTGATGTTGTGTATAATGTTGATAGTTTTACGAATGTTAAACCATTCTTGCATTCCTGGGATGAAACCTACTTGATCATAGTGAATGATCTTCTTGATGAGGCATTGGATCCTGTTTGCCAGGATTTTGTTGAGGATCTTTGCATCTGTGTTCATCAGAGATATTGGTCTGTAATTTTTTTCATTGTGATATTTTTAATTTATATTTTGACCATATTGGCTTACATATCTTTCACAGTAGTATTTTAGGTACATATTAACATTGAATCAAAGGAATTCCCATCACCAAATTTGTCTTCCCTCCACCCCTGTTCCCTTCCTACAACCCTTATCCCCCGCCATCACTCCCCGGGCTGCTAGAGTAAGTGGTCCTCTCTGTCTAGCTTACTACTAGTGATCATATATCTGTTTGGTCCTGGTACCCTCCCTAGCTTCCCCCTCTATTTGAGAGGTGGAGCTAGATAGTTCGAGTTATGTGGTTTTGTTTGAAGGAAAGAAAAGCAATAAAATGGGGTAAAAAATCGAATCAGCTGAAAATGAGCAGAGTCCTTCTAGAGGCTTTCAACCTCAGTTTGATAGAAGACAGAAAAAAGGTAATTGAAATACTGCAACAATACAGAAAGAAATATCAAATCAAATATCCAGTGAGCACTGCAGCAATAAAGACAAGCACCACAGATTAGTCTTGGTCCTGAAATCAAACCATGCCAGAGTGCAAAAAGAAAGATAAAGATAAAATAAAATAAAATTGGAGACATCAACTTCAATATCTACACCAAAATAAAGAAGTCAAAAAATCAATCAATAATTAAATATATAAGTGAATAAAAGGATTATTTTGTGTCTTTTTTTTTCTTTTTCACCTTTCATAGGTACAGTAATATTGGGGACATTATAGAGGGAATTCCTTTGACCGAGGACAGTGGTGGGCAACCTTTTTTTTCAACTGAACCAAATCTCGCCAAAACCATGATTGAAATTTATTTTGACAGCCATACAGGGCACACACTGACAGAGGCTAGGAGCAGAGTCCTTACTCCTTTAGCAGCTGCCCAGTACACAGAAGAGTCACATTAAAAAGTGTAAAGAGCCACATGTGGCTCTCGAGCCACCGCTTGTCGACCACTGGCCTAAGAGATACAGGGTTTCTCCACCCTTGAAGTATACTGTCATGGGATTAACTATAGACTCCTTGCATGATCATTACTCTCCCCTCAGTGCTTTTGTGGTGTATGGAAGGCTTCTGCTTCGTCATGGATGGTAAAATCAGACCTCTGTATCTAGAGATTCTGGTGTCTGTACAGCTCAAGGAATGGAACTTATGATGAAGTCTTTCTTTGTGTTTCTAACAGTTCTGTTTTTCAGTGTCGTTTCTTCAGTGTAGTTGGTGGACTTGGTCATTATGCTGCTCTTAGGATGGAGCCTGGGATAGAGTCTTCCTTTTTTGACAGCATCTCTAATTGGTTTTGGTATTAAGGTGATGTTGGCTTCATAAATGCTATTTGGAAGTGTTCCTGTTTTTTTCAATTTCATGAAAGAGCCTCTCCAGGATTGGTAGTAATTCCTCTTGAAAGGTTTGAAAGAATTCATTCGTGAATCCATCCAGAACTGGGCTTTTGTTTTAGGATGAACTTTTGATTACGATTTTAATTTCTTCAATAGTGATGGGATGTTAATATATGCTACATCCTCTTTGTTCTACTGTGGAATGTTATAGGAGTTCAAGAATTTATCCATTTCTTCCAGGTTCTCATATTTAGTGGTATAGAGTTTCTCAAAATAGTCTCTGAATACCCTTTGAATCTCTGCAGTATCTGTAGTGATCCTCCCCTTTTCATTTCTAATAGGGGTTATCAAGGTTCTCTCCCTCTCTTTGTGAGTTTTGCCAATGGTCTATCAATCTTATTTATTTTTTTAAAGAATCAATTTCTGCTTTCATTGATCTTTTGGATTGTTTTTTGTGTTTCAACTGCATTGATTTCTGCTCTGAGTTTTGTTATTTCATTCTGTCTCCCTATTTTTGGTTCCTTTTGTTGATTATTTTCTAATTCTATAAGCTGCGTCATTAAGCTATTTATGTATGCTCCTTCTTCCTTCCTGATGTGTGCTTGCAAAGCTATAAATTTTCCTCATTACTGCTTTTGCTGTATCCCATAGGTTCTGATAGTTTGTGTTTTCATTGTCATTTTTTTCAGGAAATTATTGATTTCCTCTTTGATTTAATCTTGGACCCACTGGTTGTTCAGTGGTAGACTGTTTAATTTTTAGCTGTTAAAGTTTTTATTGTGTGTCCGTTGTAGTTCATATCTAACTTCAGAGTGTTGTGATCAGCAAAGGTAGCTTGCAAAATTTCTATCTTCTTGATTTTATGGAGGTATATTTTATGTGCCAGCATGTGGTCATTACCAATGTACGTTGGGTATCCAGTTTTCTGAAGATGGAGTGCCTCTTTCTTCCATTTCTCTTTTCAGGTCTAGTATATTTTTGTTGGGTTTCAATCTGGTTGACCTATCAAGTGTTGACAGGGCTGTGTTGAGGTCTCCCACAATTATTATATTATTATTGATATCCTTTTTCAGATTTGTCAACAATTGTATTAAATATTTGCTGGTCCCTCATTGAGTGCATATATGTTTACGAGAGTGATTTCTTCCTGCTGTACATACACCTTTATTAGTAAAATGTGTCCATCTTTGTCCCTTAAAACTTTTCCGAGTATAACGTTTGTGCTATCTGATATTAGTATGGCCACTTCAGCTTTTTTAAAGGTATTTTTTGCTTGGAGGATTTTCCTCCAGCCTTTGATTTTGAGTCTATGTTTGTTTTGACTATTCAGGTGTGTTTCTTGTAGGCATAAGAAGGTTGGGTTCAGTTTTTTGATCCATTTAGTCACTCTGTGTCTCTTTATGGGTGTATTTAGTCCATTGACATTGAGAGACATAATTGTCATGGGATTTAGTGCCATCTTTGTGTCGAAGTTTGGTGTGTTTGTTGGTCTGTCTTGTCTTAAATTAGACCTTTCAGTTTTTCTTTTAAGTTTTAAGTCTGTAAAGTTTCTGAGCTGTTGTTCATCTGTGAAGCTATGCATATTTCCTTTAAACCTGAAAGTGAGTTTTGCTGGGTGCAGTATTCTAGGTGAAGCATTTATTTCTTTGTATTTTGTCACTATATCCCACCACTGCCTTCTGGCCTTGAGTGTTTCTTGTAAAAGGTCTGCTGTAAATTTCAAGGATTCTCCCTTGAATGCAATTTTCCTTTTTTGATCTTGCTGCTTTCAGAATTCTGCTTCTATCTGTTGGATTTATCATTGTGACTAGGATGTTTCTTAGGGTGTTTTTCCTGATGTCTCTTTTAGCTGGTACTCTTGGGCATGCAGTATTTAGTCACATGTATTCTTTAGCTCTGGTAGTTTTTGTCTGTGATGATGTTCTTTTTTTTTTTTTTTTTGTTCTGTTTTTTTGTTTTGTTTTTGGTTTTTGGGCAACACCTGGCGGTGCTCAGGGGTTACTCCTGGCTGTCTGCTCAGAAATAGCTCCTGGCAGTCATGGGGGACCATATGGGACACTGGGATTCGAACCAACCACCTTTGGTCCTGGATCAGCTGCTTACAAGGCAAACGCTGCTGTGCTATCTCTCCGGGCCCTGTGATGATGTTCTTAACTGTTGATTATTCCTGGATACTTTCTTCTTGGGTCTCTGGGACTCCAATGATTCTTAAGTTGTTTCTGTTGAACTTATCAAAGACTTCTATTTTCATCTGTTTATATTCTTTGAATAATTTTTTCCATTGTCTGATCATTTGCTTTAAGGCTTTTTTTCCAATCTCTTCTGCTGTATGGAGTTGTTATATATCTCATCTTCCAGCTCACTAATTCTATCCTCAGCTGCTTGTTACCCTGTTGGAGAGCTTATTCATCGAGTCTTTCAATTCGTCTACTGAGTTTTTCAGACCTGTTATTTGACCCGATATTTCAGTTTGGAGTTTTCTAATTTCTATCTTCATATTCTCTTGATTCTTCTTAGTGTTCTATTCTATACTTTCTCTGTGTTCTGTGAAATCCTCCATACTTCTTCTTTAAACTCCATATCTGAAAGACTAACTAGACGGTTGGCCGTTGTCGGGTCATCAGAGTTGCTGTCTTCATTCTCTATGCCTGATGTTGGTCTGTGTAGTTTCCCCATTGTCCCGCTTGTATTGTGGGTTTCTCTAAGTGTTGTGGTGGTATTCATTGGCTAGGTGGAACTTGCTTCCTGGTCGGGGTCTTCTGTTTCCACTCCTTGAGGCGGGAGGACTCAGAAGAAGCAAGCCCTCAGGGGATGGATGCCAGGGATGATCAAAGTGCCCAGGCTGGAGCAAGCAGGGGGAAGCCTCAAAGTCTTGAATTATTTTTTGTAGATTCTGTGATTAGAAAAATATTTTTTCTAGGGTCTGGAGATATAGTGCCTAACTTGCAACTCCAGTAGGACCCCAAACCATGTGATCCTTCAAGCATCCTCAGTTGTGACTTTGGAGCCCTAAGCATTGTTGGGTGACCCAGGTAATCCCCCGCACTACCAGGACCATAACAGTATCACTTCCTCTTACCCTAGCATTGAACTGCTGGCCTAGTTGGCTGTGAATCACAGAGAGGGCTTTCTGTATCTTTTTCTGAGAATCATTTGGGAGGACCCCTGAAAAATATCAACCTCAGTTCTTATTCTTTCTCACAGATCGAATTTATAAAACGCTTTGTGATGTTCTTTTTTTTTTTTTTTTTTTTTTTTTTTTTTTTTTGGCTCTTTACCTAAATTTAATGGCAAAACAGTACTCTTGAACTGGGAGAGTGCATTTTCTTTGGACGAGATCAGAACTTTGGAAAGGGAAAGGGAGCAGTGGGTGATTTCTTTTCAGCCTGTCAGGTCAGCTGGCCCAGCCTAAAGCACTGTCAGGTGGCACAGTGCTACTGTCATAGCATTCTCAACCAGATACTTCTGAGCTTGTGGTTTCCTTCTATCCATGTAAACTTCTAATAATTTTAAGGCTCAATTCAGTGTTCAGCTGAGATGAAGCTCTAATAAAAGATGAGCCAGTATCCCAGTACTGCATGGAGTTTACAAAAGTCACCTATGTCTATCATGTATCATAACATAGCGTAGTGTGCTGTAATAGAACGTGTATACTATCTATTTTAGTCACACAGCTGCCTAATGAAGTAGATACTAAATAGTTTGTAAAATATTCATCCATGGTGCTCACACATTGTAAACAAATCAGTTTCAGATTGTAGAAATTGACTTTTGATTGATCTCAGGTTAAGTAAGAGCTACTAGGACTTACAAACCAATAAGCTTAGCAGATGTCTCCGGCAAGAAAGGTCTGGATTGGTGTCCCCCTGTCTCCCTAGTGTGGGGACTCCACTCACTTCTTCCTCCTGCACTCTCCAAATAAGTGGAAGCAGAGATAAACAGAAGGGAATACATTAAGCTGAGAAGTTTCTGCACTTCAAAGGAAACAGTGCCCAGGATACAAGAACCATCCACTAATGGAAGTAACTATTCACACAATAACCATCAGATAAGGGGCTGTTATCCAAAATATACAAGTCACTGACAGAACTTTATAAGAAAAAAAATCTAACCCCATCAAAAAATGGGGAGAAGAAATGAACAGACACTTTGTAAAAGAAGAAATGCAAATGGCCAAAGGCACAGGAAAAAGTGCTCCATATCACTAATCATCAGGGAGATGCAAATCAAAACATCTATGAGGTACCATCTTATGCCACAGAGATTGGCGCATATCACAAAGAATGAGAACAAGCAGTGCTGGCAGGGATGTGGAGAGAAAGGAACTCTTTTTCAATGTGGGAATGCTGTCTACATGAAGCTCACCACAAAGAGTGGTGAGTGCAGTTAGAGAAATAATTACACTGAGAACTAGCCTAACAATGTGAATGAATGAGGGAAGTGGAAAGCCTGTCTAGAATACAGGTGGGGGTGGGGTGGGAGATTTGGAACATTGGTGGTGGGAATGCTGTACCAGTGAAGGGGGTGGTGTTCTTTACATGACTGAAACCCAATTACAATCATGTTTGTAATCAAGGTGTTTAAATTAAAAAAAAAAAAAAGACTTAAAGTCCCCAGAGAAGGCATAAAGGCTTCAAACCGTCTGCTTACAGAGGCTGGGAGGAGGTGGGTCATTTCTGTTTTGGATTCCTAGGTTACCTCTAATCACTCTTCCACATATAATCTACAAAATTATTAGAGGCAGTCCTTTAAAGAAAACTAGAAGTGGTAAAGGAAACAAGAAAATGGAAAGCTGGAATCAACCTTACCCACTTATGGGAGCCAAGATCTTCTAAACCTTGAATCATCAAGATGGCTTTGGTCTCCCCAGTAGTTCTAAAATAGTGGGGCTGCATAAAGGGGGCACATTTGACCTCCCAAACACTGTCATAACAAGCTGAGCCCTGTGCTTATGTTTCTGTATGTCTTTGGAACTGAGAGTTGCTGTGTCCTGCTTCAAACCCCACTTCGAAAAGCTATGCATTGCAAAACGTGCTCATTGTAGCCATTAATCCAGACAACACCTCTGATTAAAAAAATGAGCTCAAATTATTTTATATGTTTTTGTTTTGCAGGTTAAAGTTTTTTTAAATAAAGATACTATTTACAGTCGTAAGAGGGCTCGTAAAATGTTTTCTTCTTCCTAGGTGGGCATGATAATTGAGAAGCACTGCCTTACTCTAACATCTCACATCCATCTCAAGAATCACACAACTACTCATGGCCCTTCCTGTTTTCTTTCTGTTCAGCCAGGCCCACTGTGTATGCCTTTGTATCTTTGAACTTTGAGTGTCAGAGGCTTGCGGCCCATTTTATTGAAGGGCAGGGTCTTTCATGTCCTTCTGAAGGAGAATTGTATGTTGGATCCTGAAAGGTGGTCCCAGAAAGAACAAGTGGGGAAAAAGGAAGTAAGGCAGGGAGGGGAAAATGCTAGTGAAAGGCATTCTATGAAGGTAAAGGCAGAAATGTGGGTACTTAGGTCTCAGTTATAAAAGATGGAGTGGCTTGAGCCTTCAAATCCTTGCTCTGGATGGCTGAGGCGATTGCATTATTCACTTTCATATATCATGGATTATAGGTTGACTTCAGAGGATGGTGATGCATACAGGAGATGGACACTTTCAAGGAGTTCTATGTAAGTCATCAGGTCACGAAGAAAAGAGACATAAAAATAGCACAGATGGGGAACACAGGTGCCTCCAAATGTTTCTATCTGCAACTGACTAAAGATGATCCACGTGGGCTGGGGGAACATGGGTCAGTGATTTGATAGCATGTATTGGGGGAGAGGAATTTGCATCCCTGATGAAGATGAGTGTACTCATCTCTGTGGGAAGCTACCTAAATTTGTGGTAGGAAAAAACACCACTATCTTGTCATACATTTAGCTATGAATAACATAGCTTATTCCACCTGATCCCTTTTTATTACCTGGTATCAAAATCACTGCCAAAAATCAAGGTTAAAATGGGGAGGTAATTAGAAAATTTATATCTTGTACATTCTATTTCACTTACTCCTTCCTCAGTTTTTCTTTTCAGTATTATCTACTTAGAGTCACCCCACTAATCGAGTAGATCACATTTCTAATCTTTGATGACTGAGTCTGTACCCTTTGTCTGTTCTCTCTCCTTTACTTTCTCACTCTGGCCTTCTAGTTTCTATTTTTACAATTCATTGACTTTTTTACTTTGAAACTGCACCCTGTTGGCCTCAGCGCTTATTCCTGGCTCTGTGCTCAGGGGTCACTCTTGGAAGTGCTAGAGGAACTATATGTGGTGTCAGGGATGATACCAGATGTATTACCTCTCAGAATCCTATGAATTTGGTGAAAAAAAGCCACACGTAAGCAATACTAAACAATTAATTTGTCTTTATTTGTAGACTTATTTTATTTAGCACAATGATTGTCAATTTTATCCATATGGTTTTTTTTTTTTGGGTCACACCTGGCAGTGCTCAGGGGTTACTTCTGGCTCCATGCTCAGAAATTGCTCCTGGCAGGCACGGGGGACCATATGGGGCACCGGGATTCGAACCGATGACCTTTTGCATGAAAGGCAAATGCCTTACCTCCATGCTATCTCCCGGGCCCCTATCCATATGGTTTTAATGCAAAACTTTCCTCTTTTCTAGGGATGACTAATATTTCATTATATTTATGCAAAATTGTCCATTTTTCCATTTGATTGGAATGAAAGAGGCTGGGAGACTCTGTTGACACCATCCTTGCCAGACTGCTTCTGCTGCATGGTTCCTGCCAGATTGCTGGAGAAACTGTTTACTGGTCTCCTGGCTCCTGTTGCCTTTTGCTGAACCTCTCCTACTGCTCCCGGTTAACACTACATTTGGTGCAAGAACAGATTGAATCGTGATCCTCTGGGGAATCAGAATTGTGATCTTGTGGATCAAAGCCATGATCTCTTCATGGATCAAGGCTCTAATCTCACAGTGGATTAAATCTATGCTGGTGTCTTTGATATTTAATAAAAATCTTTTACCCTATTTCATATCTTTCAATGATCTACATCCATTCACATTATTAGGGGCAATGACATAAAGATTTGTGGAAAGCTATATTACAGGTTGGAATATATATTTACAAATGAAGCTAAAAACAATACTGAACTAACCAAATTACTTAAAAAATACTACCCCTTAGCTCACCTCCCCAATAGTGGAGACCAGACCAAATTTAACTGTTACCCACTCAGACACTTCTGTGCCTATACCATTGGTAAAAGAGAACTCCTTCTGCAAGCCCTAGATCAAATCCGATGGAGAGTGTTACTCCCACTCCTCCAGTACAGGAGAATTCAATTAAAAATGCCATCAGAGGGAGCCGGGAGGTGGCGCAGGAGGTAAGGTGCCTGCTGCTTTGCCTGCTAGCCTAGGACGGACCACGGTTCGATCCCCCGGTTCCCATATGGTCCCCCATGTCTGCCTGGAGCGACTTCTGAGTGCATAGCCAGGAGTAACCCCTGAGCGTCACTGGGTGTGGCCCAAAAACCAAAAAAAAAAATGCCATCAGAGGGGAGAGATGTCTTTCCAGTAGAAACTTGGGCTCAAACTCAAATGCAATTTAGGACTGATAATATTCCAAATACTATCAATGATAGTCTAAGAGAGACCTGCATTCAAAAACAACTGGTGAAAGCCTAGAGAGTCCTGTATCTCCCAGGCATGACTCAAACTCTAGCACTTCATGATGAGTCTGTTAATATCTCTTCAGATATTAATTTCAGAGATTCTGAAAATTCTCTCTCACCATATCAAATACAATCAGAACCCAGAGGATCTAGGCCTTATGAGCTTCCATCTTACCAAAGGCTAAAAATAAATTCTCTTGGCCATTTCAAATGGCTTGTGCTACTTTCAGACTACTTCTTTATATTGTGAAGAATATTAAACTGGCTAGAGTAATAGTGTGCTTTGGACTCTCTAAGATTTTCAAATAGTGGCTAGAGTGTGACTAAGCCCTTCCTTGTACTTGCTGTGGAGAATGTGGTATGAGGAGGCCAAGAACAAACTGCACAATCTAGGTCGATCTGCCAGGAGACTTTCCAAGCATTTGAATCACAATGAATACTGATAGAAAAGGGAGAATATAAACAAAACAACAACAAAAAGCAACCTATCCTGGCATGTACCATTCTAACACATGTCCAAGTGAGCATGGGTACATGTTAGAGGACTGACACAAAAATCTTCCAGGGGCCATAGAGTCTTATGCCCAATTTATAGGAAAATTAAGTGAGAGTAAAAGAGACCCTGAAACATCTGATAAGGCAGTTGGCCTTTGAGAAAGTCAGCAAAAATTGTCAATGAATTTTGTGACCAATTATGGAAAGAGAAGATGTTATGGGTTATATAAAATTGTGTCGGAACATAGGTCAACTCATTTTTTGACAAAGGAACTTAGAAAATAAAATAGAATAAAGAGCCTTTTAAAAGAATGGTATTGGGTCAATTGGATCATCATGTGTAAGAAATTAAATCTTACATAAAACTCAACTTAGTGTGGATCAAAGACCGAGGGATCAGATCGACTCCATAAATTACACTGAGAAAAATATAGACAGAACACTCTAAGACCTAGAACTTAGAGGAATCTTGAACTTTATGATGCCAGCGGCATAGACAACAGAACCAAATCTGAACAAATGTGACTACATCAAACTAAAAAGTCTCTATATGACAACAGAAGCATGGGATAAAACTAAAAAAGCTAAAAAGTGGGAGAAAATATTTGCACTCAACACATTAGATAAAGGATATACAAAATATAAAGGTCAAACTCCAAAACACAATAAAAATGGGGAAGGGAAATGACACCTCTCTGAAGAAGACCAACAAATAATCAACAAAGCACATGAAAAAATGCTCATCATCTTTTATATTAGTGAAATTCATATTAAGACAACAATGAGATATTATTTTACATACATGTGGATATACATATAAAAATCTGGGAACAATATGTGTGGGCAGGGATATGGTGAAAAAGAAACTCTCATCCAAGCTGGTGGGAATGCTATTTGGAAAACAGTATTCTCAGTAAACTCAGAATCAAGCTTCCATATACCCAGTAATTCTACGTTGGGGTATTTTATCCTTAAGAAAGAAAACATTCATTCAAAAAAGCATATCATGGGCCTGGAGAGATAGTACAGCAGTGTTTGCCTTGCAGGCAGCCGATCCAGGACCAAAGGTGGTTGGTTCAAATTCCAGTGTCCCATATGGTTCCCCTTGCCTGCCAGGAGCTATTTCTGAGCAGACAGCCAGGAGAAACTCCTGAGCACTGCTGGGTGTGGTCCAAAAACCAAAAAAAAAAAAAGCATATCATATACACACCAATATTCAGTTCAGCACTCAGTACAATAGCTATATGCCCAACAACAGGTTCATGAAGTTGTGATACAGATATACAGTGCAATGCTATATAGCTGTAAGGAATTAGGCAGTCATGCAATTCTCTGCAACATAGATGGAACTGGAAAATACTATGTTACATGAATCCAGAAGAGGTTAAATGCAGAATATTATTTATATGTGGTATTTAAAACAACCAAATGATGAAATGCAATGCTTTAAGTAGGGGTTGTCCAGATAATGCTAGATTCAAAAGTATAGTGAGGAGAAGGAAAGAAATTGAGTGGAGGAGGTTAAAGATGTAAAATAATGGAGGATACAGACCAAGGGGACTCAGGTGTCTGGCCTAACCGAAACTTTATTGGCTGTGTAGAACAAAAGTTGGATACTGCTATTTATTTCTACACTGCCCCCCTTTTTTCTATGGAAAGGGAGGAGATATAAGGAAACAGACACGTATGACCTCAGTGGTAATTGTCCTTTTAAGGGTGAAGATATCAGTTACCAGAAACTCACTGCTTATAACTGCAGCAAGATGACAATTAGTTTGGAGATATATAAAGTCTCAGGCTGAGGTGCTGGGGGATGTGGAAACTCTGTTGCTCCTGCTGGCTGGTTGCTGCCTGATTGCCAGAGAAACTGCCAGACACTCAGCTCTTTTGCCCTCTACTGCTCCCAGCCCAACACTAACAGTCTTACTGTAAGACTTTCTTCTTTTCTAGAGATGACAAATATGCCATGATGTGTAAACAAATTGTATCTTTCTCCATTGGTTGGAATGTCCCAAGCAGTATTTAAGAGGCCTAGAAGCCTTTAGGTAATTCTCAGTCAACCAGGTTTTCAATTCAATGCAAGGGGAAGTACTATACATCATATGGTGCCAGAGATCAAACTAGGGTACACCACATACAAGACATGCACCTTAATCCCTGTACTTTTCCATGTATTCTCTTTATCCAATCCTCTTAGAGTGTTTTCCATGTCTTGGGTCTTATAAATACTGTAGCTATAATTATGGAAGTGTGTTAGCCTTTTAAGATAATGATGTGAATTTTAAAAAAATATCAGTGTGGGATTTCTTGGTCACATTGTAATTCTATTTTTAATTTATTGATGAATGTCTTTAGTATTTATCATGATCAATTATTAACTTTTACAGATTAGTCATTGCCATAAAGCATTCACTGAATAGTATAAAAATATCTAATTGATGAAAGCTAGGAATGTTTTTGATTTGTCTGTTGATACCCTCATTTTTCGCACATCTCTGATTAGAATTCAGGCTGTAGCTTATTGAGTTAGATGTCTGAAGTCATTGGGTGAATCTAGAAGATTTGCCTGAGTACTGGGGATGGAATGCACAGGTGATTATTGGAAATAGTCTTTAGCTTTATGCTCTGTACAGAGAAGATAGAAAATTGGGAATTGCACTCTGCACAGATTAAAAAAGAGCCTCAAATTTAGTCATTCAAGTATTAAATACTTTTTGTTTGTTTGTTTGTTAATTTTGTTTTTGGGTCAGACCTGGCAGTGCTCAGGGGCTACTCCTGGATCTACGCTCAGAAATCACTCCTGGCAGGCTCGGGGGACCATATAGGATGCTGGGATTTGAACCAGTGTCCTTCTGTATGCAAGGCAAACCTCCTACCTGCATACTATCTCTCTGGCCCTCATTCAAGTATTGTTTCCCCCATTTCTTTGCTCTTACGTTACCAGTCTCTGTTGATTAGCCCAGTGCTATAGAGAACTGTTTGCATCACTGCAATGTTCTGGGCATAGTGGTTAGCTAATTGATTGGCAATGGATGATTTCCCACCTAGAATCCCATCTTTGTTTTGATTCACCAGGAAAGGGGTCAGTAATTTAGAGGTTTCTTCAAGATTTGTTGCTTTGAAAAGATATACTGGGGTAATTGACTAGTTTGCACTTGGCATTATCATAAATAATTAAAACTAAGTTACGCTTTTCAAAACAAATGTACCAAGAAGTGCACCTGTTTTGCTGAGGCTATTGTTAAAAGGGATTAAAAAGATTTAGAAAATAACCAAGTCTCATTTAAGACACTACCTCCCACTATAAATGGCTGAGTATTGACTGACATTCTGAAGAAAATGATATTGTAAGCAGGCCAGGTTTAACGACACAAGGCAGGGAGGTGTGGGAGCTTAAAGGAATTAAGAGTTCTGATTCTGTCTTTATAAATGTACCCACAGTTAGCTGGTGTGCTTGGCTTTCTTTCTGTTACTACCTAGGTTTGGTGGGATAATAGCCATCCTTCAGGTGAAATGAGAGAATGTATGAGCAAACACTTTGTAAATTCAATAATGGCATGTAGATGCTACATGCTCTTGTTGTTAAATGTGATATATAGCCACTCCTCTTTTCCCTCTTCTGGGTTTCTCTCTAAGGCAGGTTTTTTTCAACCTCAGCAAAATTGACATTTGGAGATGGATAACTTGTGTGTGTGTGTGTGTGATTATGTGTGTGTGGTTGTGTGCAAAGCATTTCTGGGCTCTACCCTCTTCATTTTTTTTTCTGTCCTGATCACGCCAAACTTTTCTAGACATTGCTAAATATCTAGGACAGCTTTACAGGCTTTAGCCAATGGTTGCTATTATTAGTGGAACTGCTAAGAAGTCCTTGGAAATTCTTTGACTTCCCTTGTTTCCTTACCAGGTGATAGTATTTTTATAGATGAAGAATGTTTGCAGTGATTTTTGTTGTGGCAGTTTTCTTCTTTACATGCTGCTGGGTAGATGCACCAGTCAGCTCACTCCAATTGGTAACAAATACTCCTCCCATCTCAATGGCTTAGAAGAGCAGATATTTATTTCTTACTCATTCTGATGAGGCATTTTATATTGGATACTAGACTCTTCTTCCTTTTCTACATGTTGGAAAGAAAGCTGATAAAGAATCCTCCATAGCACAATGAGACATTGTCAGCCTGTGCTTGAGGGCAATAAAAGACATGGACAATCATCAGTTAGCACTTACAGTTTCTATTGAGAACATACACTTATTACTCTAGCTAGTATTTCAGTGGTCAAGGTAAGATACCTGTCACTCTTGATTTCAATGGAGTGGTCTTATTTATTCCCCACTCATGCAAGGGCAACATGGGTTATTTTAGCAGGATCAGAGACTATGTTATCCCTAGAAAGGGCAGTGAATAATTTAAGGAATAGTGCAATCTACCACAGGGGGCAAGTTCTCCTATAGGAGGTCTTTTGTGACACAGATACTTTCCCCTTGACTTTCTTTCCCCATGAACCTATGAAAGGGAGTTAAATTCCCATGATTTATATTTTATGTCAGGCCTCTTGAACCTCTCTTGTGCGTGTGCCACAGTTCTATTTTGCGAATTTCACATATGTACAACTGATCTCAAGGGCCACTTTGAGATTGCATTGCTTTGGCTGGTATTTATGGCCTATTCTCTGAGCAGGCTTTTAAGTGATTTTAGCACAGAGGTTAACACAGTTCAACACCCTATTGCCTGCCTGAGCAGGGTGGCTGAATAGTCAGTCAGTCAGTCAGGCTTTTTGTTGTTTATTTGGTGGGATAGTCTTATAGTAACCTGGCTGTCTGATTTTGCCACATATCTGACAGAGACTGTCTGCATCCTAACTGTCCAGCATCACCTGTAATCCTAGTGACACAGATCGCATATATGAGAAATCCTGTCATTCTGATAATGGGAACTTGGAAATGGATCTCAGGGGTAGAGGGAGGACAACATTGGTGGTGGGAATGCCCCTGATTCAATTACCTAAAATATTACTGTGAAAGATTTATAATCCACTTCGGTCAAAATAGAAATTAAAAAAATTGTATCTTAATGTGGGTTAATATTAAAAAAATAAAAAAAACCCTAACAGCTCCTTGACTTGAATGCACAAGCTCTCCATGACATGGTGTTGGCCATCTGTTGAGGAAAACACAGTCATATTTGACTTTATTTGCAAGCCTTTTCATGCTTATAATCTTCACTGCAAGTGCATTTCCTGACCAATTGACTTGGAAAATTACTATTCATCCTTCAAGTGCCTACTTGGTTATGAATTCTGACCTATCCCTAAATCTCATCCTACTGTATCCCCCACCTCAAATTGAATTGGTTGCTCTATCCTTCATGTTTTTCTTATAAGATACTCTACTACTGCTCCGCGAATTCACAAGGCAAAGGAAAATTTCCTGACTGGTATTTTATAAGAAACTCACCTTTGTGTGTTGCATAGTCAAGTTGGACATGGCTACTTAACTAGAAAACTTAATTCTTTCCACGAATCAACAAGAGAGTAAGAGAAATTTATCACTTTCTTCAAGTCCTACAGCTGCCAAAAGATGCCAAGGACACATACCCATTTTTTCTCATGACCTCTTGTCTCGTCAAAAGAGGGAAGACAGCAAAAGAGCCAACAACTTGCAGAGAGATTGTTGGGATGTGGAGCAATCCCAGGTCACTTGGTTTTCCTTGTTAAACTTTTAGATTAAAGTTTATTTTATTAACAAATTTTTAAAAATGCTGACTTAAGTTTTGTATGGGTAACAATAATAGGATGCAGTTTTAGGTTTTGTAAGGCACCATGTCACCTTGTAATACTTAAAAAGTTACTTTGTGATCAAGATCTAGTATTATGATGTCACAGAAGCACAGGATTGGGCTGAGGACCTGAGGGTCCTCCATTTATTAGCTGTTTGACTTTAGGGGAATTATTTAAGTTCTATGTGCCTTAGTTTTTTTTTTTTGCCTTGGGTTATTTGCAAGAAGAGCTTGATATTATGGAGGCAAAGACTTTTATTTTTTTAATTTTAACTTCTTGTTTGATTAATTTTCTGTTTGGTTTCTTGTTATGCTCAGGATTCATTCTTGATAGTGCTCTGTGGACCATATATGGTAACAGAGTTCGAGCCCTAGTAAGCCAAAATCTCTTATCTGCTGAAGAAGTTAAATGTTTTTACCACAATACCACACAAAGAGCAAGTTTTAAGTATTTATACTTCTTAGACAATATTTTTTATATTTTTTGATAGATCAAGTTTTTTTTCCTTAGTATAACTAGTTTTTAAACTTTTTATTGATAGAAATTATGTGGTTTAAATACTTTTAATAATGGTTTCTCATGCACATAATTCCAATAACATATACACCACCAGTGTATCTACCTCCCTTTCCTGAGGAGCCGGGTACCCTTCCTCTCCATCCCTCCACTCAGTTGTGTGGGTCAGTCCTCCCTTTGTCTTTTTTGTATCATTATTACTACCTTGGTTATATGTGTATCTTTAACCCCACATATGAGAGGGATTATTCTGCATGTATCCCTTTCCTTCTGACTTCACTCAGCATGATATCCTCTAATTCCATATATGCTGCTGAAAATCAAATGATGTTGCTCTTAGAGTTTCAAACTATTCCATTGTATGAAATATATAAATATATATGTAGTGCCACTTATTGATCCATTCATCCACAACTGGGCATTTGTATTGTTTCCATATCTTGGCTATTGAACTAATTGCAACAATGAACATAAGTGTGTACATATCCTTTCAAATTAACATTTCTTTGTTTTGGGAATATATGTCAAGAAGTGATATTAGTGGGCTGTGTGGCAGTTCTAGTACAAATTTTTTTTTGGTTTTTCAGGCCATACCCATTTGATGCTCAGGAGTTACTCCTGGCTAAAAGCTCAGAAATTGCCCCTGGCTTGGGGGGGACCATATGGGATGCCGGGGGATCGAACCATAGTCCTTCCTTGGCTAGCGCTTGCAAGGCAGACACCTTACCTCTAGCGCCACCTCACTGGCCCCGTAGTACAATGTTTTGGATAGATTTTTTTGAGAGCTCAGCTTGTCCTACACTGTCTTCTTTCCGTAAGGCTGAACTAGATGGCATTCCCACCAACACTGACCAGGTTCTTTATTTAATGAACTTGTTGAATTTCCTCCCCAACTATGTGCTGATGTAGAAATAAGCATCAAAATAATAGCAACAGCTTCTGAATTACTTTTGATACTTGAATGTCTTGATTTATTGGCAGCATTACCTATTGGTCAATATTAATAGGACCTTAATCAATAATCAATTCCATGAACTATTTAATTTAAATTTATCCTGACCTAATTAGATAGGACTCATCATTCCTGTTTAATGGAAGTGAAACTAAGACTTTGGAAAAGTAATGGAAGAATTTGGAGGGAATTTTAGATGGAGCAGATGTGTTTAGACAGCTGGGGAGAATACTGACTATTCCATAGCCAATCCTGGCCATACAGCATGTGAGAAAAGGAAGGTGCTAGAAGGTAGGGCATTCTCCACACTGTTCTGGTTGCTGAAGGGAAGGAATCCCAGGTGGATTCTCCGGGAAAGTAGGGCAGTCCTCAAAATCAGTCCACTAAGGCCTTAGCAACAAATTTTTAATCTGGCTCCATATCAGCAGTATCCTCCTGGGAAGAGGGATGGGCAATCTCTAAACTGCCCAAGTACCAACAGGAGAGTAAAAATCACAATCCCCCAACAAAAAAAGCAGAATCCCACAGGCAATGGCCGTTGTGTGCCTTGCACCTTCCAGACAACCCAATGTCTCAAATAATTCCCTGAGAGGAAGAATTACTATCACTCCCACTGCACAGCATGAAGTTTCTACATTTGCACACCAGATAATGTTTCCAGCTGTTCTCGTTGGATGTTGGAAGGGCAACAGTGAGCAGGTGCTATGGCTTGAGGCTCATAGGAGTGAAGTCACCTGTTAAGTCACACTGGTAAGTGAGAGTGCCACTGTGAGGACCACTATGCAGTGTGGTATAGCTGGACTCCTGTCCTATCTCTATCCCCATGTCCACCTTTGCATAGCCCTTGGATGTCAAGTGAGTCCTGAGTCTGCTGAGAAGGGGCTAGACAGGTCGATGCCTCCCTACAGCTGTGCCAGTGCTGATAGATTGACCCTGGCTCTGAAATTTGCAAATGCAACAAGATGACTGAGTTGACATCTTTACCACTTGCTTTAAGGAGGGTCACTGCCAGCTGAGTTTGGGCCAGTTTGAGCCATCTCAACTGACAAACCATCTCACTGCCAGACGAGGCCATTTTTCTGGAATCTTCTGTGTATTCTGGCAGTGGGTTTCCAAGTAGGCTCACTCGTTATTTGTGAGAGCTCAGCTTGACCTACACGGTCTTCTCTCTCTGTACATTAAAGCTGTTCAGAAGTCAGCCAGGGTCTTATCACAACGCAGATTCTGTTTTCTTGTGGTCTAGGAGGTGCTTGCTAACAAGTTCTCTGGTGATCCTGGTGCTGGAGTCCTGGTATGTGGGCTGTGTTTTGCAAGAACTTGGGCCAGTGCTTCCAGCTTGGTTCTCCTTCAACCCTGTGGCTCAGCCAGATGCTTCCCTGGCCATGTCAGGTAAGTTTGGAGAATGTGTGGGAAAAAAAGTTAATGAGCTTCTTTTGGGCACACATCTGCACTTTCAGAATGACATTAATGTACACACATCTAAGACTTGGATTTGCATATGCAGTTTCTCACCCTGATTTTTACCAGGAAACACTCATTGTTGCCCGCACACCACCTCAGTAATATCTGTTCATTAACCTCCTTTACATTCCAGTTTAGATCTTACAGCTCTCAACTTGCTCATTCTAGAAGCTTTTTGCTCTCCCTGCCAACGAATTTTCTTCCACGCTGCTTCTCCCACCAGTCTCTGCATATGTTTCCTTTCAGAGCCTGGAGATAATTCATTAAAGCAACTCTCCCACTCCCTGCCTCCCTTTTCTGATACACCTTTCCACCTCCTAACACCCTGACTAAAAAACACCATCAATATTTCATAAACTCACAGTGACAAATTTATTTTAATGTGGTCCACCGAGAGCTGGAGATTGATTGGTCCCTCAGAAGCGTGACACGTCTCAAAGCAGGATATTCATGGCGTGTTTTAGTGCCTACATTAGTCAGAGAGGAGCAGGGCTCGGATTTATCATCGTTACGACTTTCTCGGTATCTATTCTCTTCTAAGTCACTGGCAGCCACTCTCTGAACACTCTCTATTGATTGGTTTTGTGCCTTTAAAATGTGCTGGCCTGGGAGGTGGGAGGAAGCTTGGGTACCACCAAATAGAGCTTTGCTGACTGTGAGTCTGTTTGGTGGTAGCCTGTATTGGAGAAAGCCACCACGTATTCTTCTGGGGCTTGATATTCTGATTCCTGCATAGTTTACAGACTGGAAAGTGGGACACTGAAGTGTAGGGTCTTTTCTGCCAGTTGCCCTTTTGATCTGGTGGCTGGGAAGTTATGAGGACACTTGCTGTTAACACTTTAATATCCAGGGTCCCGAATCTTCAAAACTACCTGCATGCTCTCACTTTCTTTCAGGACGAAAAGAATGCAGGGCCAAAATCGCCTTCAATTTCGGAGAATAGGAAACTCTCCTCCTTGGAGGAAATAATCATTATTTAGGAGCTGGGGTCCTAAATAATTTGTAATGTGCCCATTATACAACGTGTAATGGAACCAGTTTCTTATCATAATGTCTTTGCCCAACACCCATGCAAATGAATCCCATTTTACAGATAAGAACACTGGCTTAAGTCCCTGCAAAGGATAAGTGGTGCTAAGGTAGAGATCACCTGACTTCTGTCCCCCAGCTCTCTAGATTGCCTTTCTAAAAGGCAGCTGCCCAGGACACCTGCTGTTGTCAAATTGATACGCTTCATCCAACACATTCTTCCACATTCATTAATGCAGAAGTCAATGAAGGCCTCTTCCTGCCAATTCTCTTGGGCTCATTTGATTTTCTACATCTTTTTTTTTTGAGTAAATAAGCTATTGTTCTTTCTAATTGCCCCTGTTTCTTATACACGCTGCTCTCCCCAGATTATCATGAATTAATAAGATCATTACAAGTGCCATAACGTAAATTGCATTAAATAATGTGAGGTACATTTGCTTTTGATACACATTTTTCTCTGTGCTCTCCAGGATCAAGATGCTACCCAGAGGGATCTGTGTTCTAGCTAAAGAGGCCTGAACAAGGAAAGTATAGGATACAAGGTCCTTGTCTGTGTGCACATTCTAGACACTAAGTAGCTCCCGAGCACAGCTAGGATTGACTCAACCTTGACACCCTTCTTGAGGTGGTTGAGAGTGTGGCTGACAGGCAGAAAGACCATTGGGCCCACATCAAGGTGTTTTAAGAGCACCAATTTTGTGGTGGCTGTGGTGAGGGGTGCAAAGGATGGGCAGCCCCTTTCCTGTGTTTACACTTGGTAACTTCACCATCTGGGCAGTGCTGAATTTTTCTGGGTCTGAATAAAAGAAGAGTTAAAGCAGCAGAGATCTTATTAGTGGGTGGCATGGGGTGCAATGAAAGTAGTTTGGTTGTCAGGAACCTGGGACTCCAGCGACCAGAAAATGAAAAAAAAGTTGGAGTGTCTCTGGCCTTCTTCAAGCAATGAATGGCAGAAAGTGGTTTTTCCCTGTGCAGATAAGGATGCATTAAGCAAAATGACTGTGAAAGAAATCCTCATTCCACTTGGCTTCCATTAGAAAGTCAAAGATAAATATCCGAGGGAGGGAGACTGAATCCTCCCGCAGATTGAATTGAAGCATATTTACGAGAAAGGAGTTGAAGCAGTGAGCAGTTAATTCTGAACCTAGACAGCGGCGCTCTCTATATAGCACTGAAGTCCTGCTTCCTCACCTCCTTCCTTCAGTCTCTTTCTCATTTGGAAAACTAGGGGCTTTCAATTTGTGGGGTCTAGAATTTAGCTCTCTACTTTCCAGGGTATCAGAAAATTGCTCTTGAAATTTAACTCCCAAGAACCGCCAGGTCACCTGAAAGTTTTATTCTTTTGATTTTGGAGAAAGGACTGAAGGTAGGAGATGACAGTTGTTGCCTGTAATTGTTTATAACCCCCCACCCCCACAATATGAGGCTCTTTCCAGGGAAGGAATTCTCACTGGCTGGTCTACAGTGATCTGTCTCCTAACCTTTCAGGGCATTTAAGGAAATGGATTCATAGGCTGCACCAGACAGCAATGAAATTATAAAAGGCCTAGTCTATATAAAAAATACTTATATACATGCATACATGCACATATACAGGAAAGCTAAATGCCAGGAAAGTCATTTGTAATTTTTTTGTCCTATACAACATAGTGGTGCCATTCACTGCCATGAGGCAGTTGGAACCTCTGTGCAAATCCTGCTCTCAAGATAGCACCAAGTAACATCTTTATACTACTATGGTAGTAGTGCCTGTCACGGTAGAGACTGGTTAGTAGTCTGTCCCCATGAACCATCTGCCTCTAGCTACAGGATTCACAATGGATCTCTGGGGCTAGTGACAGGTGCCATGAAGGTCTTGTATGAGCTTTATTTTGTTCAGAGGAACAAAGACTTAATTGGAGTTTCATGGGACAGGAAATAGTCAAGCAAATTTGGGGATTTTGCAGAGTCTTGATTGTTCTCTACTTCCTTGGCACTCAGGGTAAATGTAATGTTCATGCACTCATTGTATACTTTGGTCCAGGGTTGAGCACATATTAGATATCTAATAAATGGAACTTCCTGCTTCCTCTTCCTTTTTTCTTTTTTGGTCTTTTTGGGTCACACCCGGCAGTGCTCAGGGGTTACTCCTGACTCCATGCTCAGAAATTGCTCCTGACAGGCACGGGGGACCATATGGGGCACCGGGATTCGAACTGATGACCTTTTGCATGAAAGGCAAACGCCTTACCTCCATGCTATCTCCCGGGCACCCCTCTTCCTTTTTTCACTGCTTGTGTTCACTGAACTTCATTGTACACATCCTGATCATACGATGGCCCATAGTGTCTAGCAGCAGAGTCATTTTGAACCTGGATTCACAATCTCCTAAGCTTCAATTTCTAAAAATTATAGGGCCTATAATAGTGATGGCTAATTTTGAGCCTGAGTGCCCAAACTGCTACGCAATGACCGGTCCTCCCAACGGCCAGTCCGGCCCTGTTACAGCAAAGCAGACACCAGCACACTCACCTTCCGCCATACAGCATATCTTCTTAATTGTGGACCTTCCTGCATGCCAGCTGCAAGACCTTCATGTGCCACAACTGGCACGTGTGCCCCATAGGTTCGCCATCAAGGTATAGGCACTTTACCTCTATCTAGATTATGAAAAATTTTGAATTTCATTAATATGGCAGAGATAGGAACAAAATACTTTATTTAATAGGGACAAAATTCAAAATTGTGATACAATCAGATTTTCCCAGTAGTGACCAGTGGTTTCCCAGACACAAAACCGACTACATTGGAGAAGTGTGTTTGATTATGTTTGAAAGATGCCATCACTTATCTCTGTGAAAATTTTAAATATTAATGCTTTTTAGTTGTCAGGCTGTCTCTCTTGGGCAGAGAAATTTTGAGTTCCAAGGGGGTAAGTAACTAGATTGGTTACTAAAACACTCTCGGTTCAGGTATTTCCGTCTAGACTACTGAGACAAGGACTCTCACTTATGGGTTGATAGATGGAGTATGATAGGCTTACATACAAGGAATCACTATCATAGCAATGAACCTATTCATTCATTCATTTAAAATACCAGGACTGTGCTGGGTCAGGTCTGGGTCAAACATGGGGATGTAATAGTGTAAGGCCCATGGGGCTGCTTTTGTCACAGAGTTTAGAGTCACGGTGAGACTGAGAATACCAGGTCAACCCATATCATTTCAGAGAGTATTATTTGCCAAGAGATAAGTTGAGGCCACTGTAGATTAAAGTATCAGAGAAGCTTCTGGGAGGGGAGCATTTTATTTTTGGAGAACCAAAGGATCAGAATAGGAGAAACCAACAAACAGGCATAGAACAGAGGATGGAAAAATTGCAGGAAGGGCATGTGCAAAAGTTCAAAAGGAAGAAAGATAGAATGATTAGAATATATACAGAAAGAAGAAAAGGGCTATGAAATGAGACAGAGTAGGCAAGGGGCATTTATATTCTGTTTTTAGGGCCATTGAAAGTAAATGCTATTTTTCTACTTCCTGTCTCTGTTCCCAACTTCTTAATCAATACCTTATATTGGGAATGTTTCTCTTTCTTTCTTTCTTTCTTTCTTTCTTTCTTTCTTTCTTTCTTTCTTTCTTTCTTTCTTTCTTTCTTTCTTTCTTTCTTTCTTTCTTTCTTTCTTTCTTTCTTTCTT
>PVKC010010015.1:0-12303 GCA_004027635.1 Crocidura indochinensis
CTTCTTCTTCTTCTTCTTCTTCTTCTTCTTCTTCTTCTTCCTCTTCCTCTTCCTCCTCCTCATTCTTTTGCAAAGGCATAGTAAGTATTGGGGAAATTAGAAAGGAAATTTCCTTGGCCTAAGAGATTTCGGGTTTCTCCATCCTTAAAGCATATTATTATGGGAACCACTACAGGCTCTGTACACACTCTTTGTCACTCCCCACAATTTTTGGTGTGAAGCGGCTTTCCTATTTCCCTCTGTATTTATTTTTTTATTCAGAAATCAATGAAATGATCTGAAGCACCATTTTCTTCAGTAACAAAATGAAGTTAAAAGTGAAATTGTACTGCAACTATGAAGAAATGGTAAGACAAGATTTGCAGAGTCTCCCCCAAGGCAAAAATTAAATGTTCTCATTGAAATCATTATGTATTTAAGATTAAAATCAATACATTATTAATAAACACTAGAAACTTAGTGGTCAATAAAAATGAAAAATTATTTTTATCTTATAATAGTTCAAAAATTATTACACAGTTACCAAATCACAATGTATAAAATAAAAAGCAAATTGTAATTCATAATCTGAATGTTAGTTTACACTGTTGTACTGTCATATCTATTCAGATTATTGTGTTGTTCTATAATATGATAGGGGTAGTAATGTAACAGCATGCTTATAAAACAGAAAAATTACTCCACTTTTTATGTCTCTTGGCATAGCATTACACTGCTAACTCCTCTACATTAAAATCCATTTAAAACATTCAAATGTTCACAAAGCAATGTTAATTTGAGACAGTAGCAGAATATTTTATTTTCAAATTTATTTAGGTTGATCACCAGATTTTGTAAGGTAAATTCTCATTTCCTTAAAGACTGACGATAGGCTAGCAGATCTTTGCTCCTGTTGGGAATGAACTTCAAATTTCAAGTTTTATATGCTATTCTCCTAAAACGTTTGGATCCATTCTCCTCTCAAATATTAGCTTTACTAGAATTATGTACATCTCTCTAATTAACTCTCCAAATTTCCTTTATATGATTTTAATTCCATCTGATTTTTACTTATACAGCACTAGAAAACTAGAGTAAATATTTATGATCATAAAGTTGCTTTAACAAAATATCATGAGTGTTCTAAAACAAACTACACTAGTGTTAGAATAAACAAAGCAGAAAAATAATAACTTTATTTATATTTTTGACCACTTTATTTGTTTCATATGTATAGACAAAATTGTAGCCACAATAGATGTACTATTAATAATATCAGATTGCAGGGCAGGATAGATAGCACAGCAGTATGGCGTTTGCCTAGCATGTGGCTGACCCAGGACACCTTGATTTCATTCCTGGTGTCCCATATGGTCCCCCAAGTCAGGAGTAATTTCTGAGCGCATAGCCAGGAGTAACCTCTGAGCATCAATGGGTGTGGCCCAGAAAACAAAAAAAATACAAAACAAAATATAGATCAATAAGTGGAGAGATTAAACAAATAATAACATTTTTAAAGGAATATAATGTGAACAAATATACTGGAACCCAATAATGCTTGTGGATAAATTAACTCTATTATATTCACTTATTTATTTCAGAATAGGATGCATAGCACTCTTTAAAACAATTTTTAATTATATCTTACAGTAGTTATACTGAATATTACTATCACCATATCTTTATCATTAGTTTATATTTATATAATTTTCTCTACCTGCTGAACTTTTCTAATGTCTGATTAATATGCACTATTTAAACTGTTGCTAATCTATAACATATTGCAACTGAGTTCTTCATAACTACCTTAAGCAATCATTTCCTAAACAGTAAGCTCAATTGCTTATACTTTCTATTCCCTATAACTTTTTACAGATGTATGCTGAACTATGTATATTTAAAGTTTTATTATTTATTGTTAGTCATATACTAAATATAACAATTAAAGTGTGATTTTAGAAAACCATTTTGAGGCGGTGGATAAGTTTTGACTCTGTAGATCTCTATCTAATGATTGTGCTATTAGTTTAGCCAGTTTCTTGGATAGCACTTTATGATTCTTGAATCATATTCACTTCAGAACATCCAAATTTGCCTGTAACTTTTTCTGTAATACATTCCCTTCATTTTTATCTCCTTTTTTTGTTTGAAAAATTTCAAAGGCACAGTTTTAAAATGAGATTGTAAAGATTCATTATTGCTATTTTTATGAAAGAAACTGTACAGATTTTGTTATGATCAATTGACCAGTTAAGTTTATAGAGCCCACATAGTCATGGTGATGTCATTTAAAACAACTATCAAACATAGATGTGATGGTTCCTAGCATTTCTGCTTTTCAGTTTGAACAAGGGTTAACGAAATTTGTATTGAGGAGACTGTTTAATACTTGAGTAAATCCAAACAAATACAAGTTCACGAAATGATGATGAGTATTGTTCTAAAAATCATAAGTTGAAATTCACTTACCTTGTTCTAATTCAGTAAAAATAATACCCTGATCTCATTCATTATTTATGTACTCCTTGTATAGTTTTTTAACATTTAAAATTTCTACAATTTGTTTTATTCATTAGTGTTTTTCATCTGCTTGTAATGGAAACAAATTGTTGACCATGAATAATGTAGAAATATAAGATAGAACTACAAGACGAAAACAATAAATCTAGTACCTGTTGATACTTTTAGTCACAATTTGAATTCCAATGGTCTATGTTGTAAAATTTGCTATAATTTTAGGACATTATCTAAATATTCAAGCAGTTGAATTATTATTGAAAAATAAAAAATAAAAGGCATTCTTTTTTGTACATATTATTGATTTGTACATCTGTTTGTACCAATTGGTAAACAAAGAATGATAGGAAGCAATTTTCAATGATTCATGCACCACGTGAGAAAGTAGAACTTGTACAAATCAGGCATTTAATCATATAAGAAATGTTTTTCTATACTCTATTTGGAAAAAAAATTTTGTTGTGCAACAAATATTTTTGGAAGGGAAACTCTATTTGAAGCTTAACTTATTGTTTAACACCATGACAAAATTATGTAGTGTGATATATGTTGTATGTTTTTACTCAAATATTTTTTACTGATTGAAATTTTTTTAAATGTGCCATTACAGTAGATAGACTCTGGAAATATTTTGAGAGAAAAGCAAGTCCAAAGAACAGAAAAATTCCAATAATTCTTTCATTTAGTAAGAGCCTATGACATATAAAGAGGAAATTCTTCACTTGGAACACACAGATGAAAGATTATGTCTCTTTGGAAACTTCTAAAAAAAGTATACCATAATTTTAACTTCATCCTACCTCGTATATTGCATTTTTTCAACTGATGTAGCAACACATCTTTAAGTAAAAACTATAATTGGTATTTTATTGCCAGCAAAATTAAGAGGTATTTTATATTCTCATTCCTGTTAGTTATATCCCAAAGTAGTGTTAATAGCAATCACAAATACTTCAAAATTACTGTAACAATAGAATGAACTTACTTATCACTCTTGTCCTAATTTTGTTCATATACTCATATACATAAGACAAATGAACTTTTAATATTTGACTATGTGTTACATTTTAAAATATATTTTGACAGTTATTTTATTTTATTAGTGTGTCAGTTCATAATAGCCACACAAATTTCAATTATTCATCACAAATTAATATTGGTATACCCTTTGTCCACATTTGTCCTGTTTTATTTTGTTACATTCAACTTTTATAGCCATAACTATACTATATCTTATAATACAAAAGTTTACTATTCTTAAGTTTTATTTGTAAGTTTATTCATTTTCTTTATAATGCACAGGTCTGATTTCTGTGTTTAATATGATATCTTCTTTCACCATTTATCAAATGTGACTCCAAATGGAGCAATTTCTGAGCATGGAGCCAGGAGTAACCCCTGAGCACTGCCGGGTGTGACCCAAAAACCAAAAAAAAATGCATTTTCTTCCTGTAGGTCCTCCCGAACTTACCATTATATCTGTAATGTTATGCCATGAAAGCTAATTTTCGTGATTCTCACTCCTGGACCTATTAGAATATCTTGGAGACATATGTTGCCCAGGTGAAATGTGCTGCTTTCTGGTCATAAGTTTTGCAAGTTGCAATATTTTAACTAAATTGGAGTCCATTTTATATGTATACAACATATAACCTTTTTATTTTTTGGGCTTTTGGGCCACATCCGGTGACGCTCAGGGGTTACTCCTGGCTATGCCCTCAGAAGTTGCTCCTGGCTTGGGGGACATATAATCTTAATATACTTTTTGGTTATTGAATATATAAATCATTCTTGGTTTTTGTTAAAGTAAATAATGAATTGTACAGTAAACACGAATTGTACAGAACCCTTCAGATTTATGTTTTGATATTTTGGGGTAAATACCTATAAACCTGGTGACTGAATTGTGTGAGTTTGATTCAATTTTAAAGTTTTACATAAATATATATTTCAAAAAATTTCAACATATAAATCTCAACATAGTAATTGGGACATTTAGAACACAGGAATATATAAAAATTTACAAATAAGAATATATGAAATATTTTATCATGTGCCTATATTTGAGAACTAATAGAGAAACACAAGTATCACACGTGGTAACTCCAAAAATGTGGTCCTTTATATGGAAAGTTGCTTATATTTAAATACTTATAAGAATAATTATGTATTAAAATATGATGATTAAGAGATAACTTATGTATGTTTTGCCCACCTAATTTCTGGTTCAAAACCTGGGTTATCAGGGCCCAGAAGCCACCCCTAAATCACAAACATCATAGAACAATGGAGAGCACTGAGTATGGTCTAAAAACCAAAATAGAACTAAAACAAAAGCACTTTGCTATTCATCAAGAGAGAGCTTTACAAAAAAGAGAATTTTGTACAAAAGTGACATCTAGATTATGTTCTGTATTTGTGTCTGAATACCTCTGGACATGATTATTTATACATGTATACTTTTGTTGATTTTCCTTTTATCATGAGAACTATATTAAAAAAAAAACATGTTGAGGAGCCTGAGCTATAGCACAGCCATAGGACATTTGCTTTGCAGGCTGCTGACCCAGGAGAGAACTAGATTCATTTCTCAGCATTCTATATGATCCCCAAAGTCAGGCTCAATTTCTGAGCTCATAGTTAGGAATAACCCCTGAGCATCATTGGGTGTGGCCCAAGAACAACAACAAATAAAAAAATAAAAACCATATTGAAGAGCTAGTTAGCAGTTTTGTGAAAAGCTTGTAAATTATCTGCATTTCATTCTTTACCTTGAAGGATATATTCATTTCTATTTTTTCCTATTTGTGATTTTTAACTGTGCAATAAATAAAAAGAATCTTTGGTTCAGTTCCTTCAAGTGTTCTGAATCACTCCCATAAAGCTGTTATTATTTGCAAGCTATAGATGCCAGTATGTTTCCTCAGAATTTCCTCAGATTTACTCCTCCAGTGCACAGATATGAATAAGACTTTATTTTTACACCATCTGTCTCTCACAGAAAAGTTTAGAAGAAATATTCTCTAATTTTTTGTCTTATTTTTTTTGCGTTAGATATTTACCTTGTTTTCTAAAATTTGAGTATGGATTTATTTCTAAAAATCAGTAGAAATTGTTAACTAATAATTATCAAGGAAGTAGATAAAACTATTTGTAACCTCTTGTGAACCTTGCCATGTGCAATAGTCATTGTTGTTCATTGAAAGATATATTAACTGTTTATACTTTAGTGAAGCATGATAAATATGATTATATCTCAGATATTACATATGCTTTAAAAATGGATAAAATAGTCAGCACAGTGATCAATAGTGAATGCTGCCAATTACAAAATAAAAACTTTTTAAGTAATACTGACAAATTCTTTATTGACAATCTACACTTTATTTTTAATTTGCTTTATTTTAAAATATCTAAAACGGAAAATAAAGTCTAAATTTCCTAATCACATCGGTAGTGAATATAAATTTCAAAAATTATATTGACAATTTTCATTGCAATGCCAAGTTTTATACTGAATATCAGATGCAAACACAACTGAAAAGATACCTGAGAAATCATTGTCAAGAAAATTCAAATGTGTGACAGTTCACAATAGAAACCACTAGCAAAATTATAGGTAGAGAATTAAACCTCCAGTTTTCTTGTTATTCTATTTTGGAATAAAAATTCTGATAACACCTCAGTATATCTATTGACACAGAAAAAGAAACGAAATATTAATGGGCAATAAGTTATATGTGGTTAAAATAGAAGAAACATGCTCATTTTTAATGTAGGCACTTACTAAATATATAAATATGTGTTACTCTATGTACTCTCCATTTTTAGATGAATAGCTTTCACAAGCCATAGCAAAATTTGCAAGTGTTTTTGAGGGGTTAGAGTGATAGCACAGTTGGTAGGCCATTTGTTTTGTTGTTTTGGGGGTTTTTTTTGGGGGGGCCACACCCGGTGATGCTCAGGGGTTACTCCTGGCTATGCGCTCAGAAGTCGCTCCTGGCTTGGGGGACCATATGGGAACCGGGAGATTGAACCACAGTCTGTCCTAGGCTAACGCAGGCAAGGCAGGCACCTTATCTCCAGAGCCACGGCCCGGCCCAGGTAGGCCATTTGTATTGCACATGGCAAACTCAGGTTTTGATCTCTAGTATCCCATATGAGCCCCTGAGCCTTCCAGGAATAACTTTTTTTTAATTTTTATTTTGACCAAAGTGGATTATAAATCTTTCACAGTAAGTTTTTGGTACATCGTGATATTAATCAGGGGTACTCCCACCACCAATGTTGTCCTCCCTCCACCCCTGTTCCCAGCATGCATTCCATATCCCCCTCCTTTACCACTGTATGCATCCCACATATCCCCTCCTTTACCTCCTCTGTGTCTGATCATTATTTTATCTCTACTTAATGTTCTATGACTGTCTGGTCTTGGTACCCTCCATTATTTTCCCAGAACTCATTTTTGAGTGCACAGTTGGGAGTAATGTCTCAGTGCCTGAGTGAAGCTGGGTGTGACACAAAACAAACTAAAAAGTCCTTTTGAATAGACAACAGGGGACTATTAAAACAGACAGCTTTAATATGTCAAAATTATATTTTGTAGATTTCAGAAACTAATTGCACATCACCATTAGCTTCATAAGTAAACTAACACATTTGACATTTTTTTCAATCTGTTTTTTTAAATATTCTTTTAGTTTTTAGGATGTAGCACAATTAAAGACATTATTTCATAATGCTTTCATGTGAAGCAAAAGGGATTTGATATTTGGCATCATGTGATCCCTTGAACATGGTTTGACATATTAATTACTGTATTACCTATAAGACCTCTCCAAAAAATTAAGAAATCTTAAAGTTGATGAAACAAAATTTATTTGAAACATTAATCAAGCTGACCACTTATATTACATAGCCATAGACAACAGACATCAAATGTTATTTAAAAGGAACTTTATAGATTACCAAAATGATTACTTGGAAATGTGACAAGTATTTAATAAAAACTAAAATCTATTTTTACTCTACTCAATATAGTTATATTATAAGGGACAAAACTATCTCTAGAGCTTTATCTGCTCATTTTTTCTTTAATTGAGGTTAAATGTTGAATAATAAATTTAGCAAAAAGCTATAAGATTGCAAATAACCAAGAGATATAAAGAAATAATAGTAAATATAACCTTGACTCAGTCACATTGTTCTTGATAAAAATACATATATGTATATACTTATTTATATACATGGTATCTATACATTAAAACATATAACATGTAGTATATAATATTATATATAAGGTATTCCATGAATCCAATTATAACTAAAAAGGCAATATTTAAAAATATTTTTATTGTAACTAGTATGAATATAAGTTGTTCATATCTGGATTTCAGGCATGCACTTGTTGGAATTAGAGCCATTCCCACCACAAGTGTTAGCCTCCCTCCACCAAAGTCTCTAGCATGCATTCTATAATTCCACCTTAGGACTCCTGGCCTGACAGAGTAACAAGCCAATCTTAAGTTTAGGTTATTATAGTTTGAGTCTCTTGATATATTGTTTTTAACTTTAGCTTGACTATTTAGGTCTGTCATTTTTTAATAGTTTTCATTGATAGCAATGTGAATTACAAGTATTTCACAGGTATAATTTAAGGTTCATAGTGACAGTGAATTGGGGCAATTCTCTCCAGCAGTGTTGAACACCCTCTACCCCTGTGCCTAGCATGTATCTTACCTTCAACTAGTCTCCTGGATTGCTGCTGTAACAGATATATTTTGTGGATAGCTTGTTGCGGTTTGGGTCTCTTGATTCTATTGTCATTGACTTTGTGTTGGTTATTTAGTTCTGATCATTTTTTATTTCCATGCAATGTTTGTGAGACTGCTTGCTCATAATACCATCATGTTATTTTTACATTTTTACTAGTATATTTATTTAATTACATTTTTTGCCTGTTATGGTTCTGCTTAGCACGAATTCTAGAAGAAAATCTTGCTTGAGGTAACAACTCATAAAAACCAGGACACAGAAATCGTATAGACTACCATTTTTAGCCCCTGTTGTACAAACAATATAATATAGCATAATTCTTTTTGTCAGAGGCACACTGAAAAGGGAAAATCTTATGTATAGGAACAAGCTCTTATCTACTAGAGATAAGAACCCATAAAGTTTATAATACAGAAGCACCTTTCATCCTGAACGTTTGTTATGGGAAGTCAACTTAGACCACATGTGATTGGACATAGACAGTCCAACCCCAAAAGCCAGATTCCAACCATAGATATTATGTGGTTCCTTGCAACAGTACCATGAATCAAACTCACCCTGGGGGAGTTGCTCATATAGCTCTGGGACTAACTTGCTCCAGGTCCTATTCATACAACATCATGATGACAAGGAAAGAACAACAACTTGATCTAAAGGCAGGTTGCCTCACCTCATCACATAATGAAATTCGAAAACACTCCATCCCTTGATCTGTGCAAAAACCAAGATCACTAAATACAGAGACTGACGGCAAAAACTGTGACTGAACAGAACTTCTGGAATGACAAAAAGAACTCTATCCTAGACTTTGTCCTAGGACCTGTGCAAAAAACCAGATTTCAAATTACAGATGACTGACTTGAAAACCCTAACTGTGGGGCCCGGGAGATAGCATGGAGGTAAGGTGTTTGCCTTTCATGCAAAAGGTCATCGGTTCGAATCCTGGTGCCCCATATGGTTCCCCGTGCCTGCCAGGAGCAATTTCTGAGCATGGAGCCAGGAGTAACCCCTGAGCACTGCCAGGTGTGACCCAAAAACCAAAAACCAAAAAAATAAAAAGAAAACCCTAACTGAGCAGAACACTTTCTGGCATCATAAAAATACCTTGGGATTTACAATGTACATGACTGGAGCCTGTAGAAGATCCTACAAATATATGCGTCAAGGGTGAAGAAACCCTGTATTTCTTAGGTCAAGGAAATTTCCTTTCTAATTTTCTGAATAATTACTGTGCCTGTGAAAAAAAATAAAACAATAAAACAGAAAAACAACTTACCATACCAGTCCTTCTTCCTTTTTAAAAATTGTTTTTGAATAAATTTATTTATTTAAAGAAAATATATCACATTATTGTTTGTTTTTCTCTTTATATTTTGTCTTGCTTTTCTTTTTCTCTTTTATCCATTCGTTAAATTTATTTTCATAGTTCTAGTCAGAGGTTCCTTCTGTTTATTTTTTCTTCTCAGCGAGCTATGGAACTTAAATCATCTGTCTTTTCTGACTCATAAATTATGAAAGAAAAAAGATCTGTTTTTTTTTTTTATTTCCATCAGTACACGTGAGAACACTTTGTCTCTGCCTCAGATCCTTTTTCTTTTCTTTTCAATTATGCTAAAAAAAAAACCATGAGGTAAAAACCCAGTAATTAATGTCCCCAAGGTTTTATATGAAAAGCTGAAGCCCCGGGTTATATGAAAATGGCAGAAGCCCCCTCTCTAGAAAATACAAAAAAAGAAAAAAAAAAGGTAGGTGACAGATATTATTTTTTTGTTCTGTAAGTGGAAAAAACATTGGGAAAATTAGAAAGGAAATAACCTTGAACTAATTAATAAATGTGTGCTAATACAAACTTGTGTATTCTTCACCAGTATATTAAATTACATATGGAAAGATAGATTACATGAACACTTTATCCACAAACTTGTAAAATATAGATAGCTAGGTACTGGCTTACAGGCAAATCTCAATTGCTTTTTGATTTAATATTGTTATATCATAACAATTTTTATTCTTGCTATTTTACTTAGTGTGTATGTTAATATATAAACATAAAAATCGTAGGTTGTTGAGAATCTTGTCTAACTTGAGTAGTTAATGCTAAATTTTTCTTTTTTTTGGTTCTTGTGCCACACCCAGTGATGCTTAGGAGTTACTCGTGGCTATGCACTCAGAAATTGCTTTTGGCTTGAGGGACCATATGGGATGCTGAAAGAATCAAACTATGTTCTGTCCTAGGCTAGCCTGGGCAAAGTTGCCTTACCACTTGTGCCACCACTCCAGACACTCATTTGATCACTTATTCTGTTTTTTTATTGTTATTTTCTAAATGGAAGAAACATAACATTAGATATAATTTTCCTAGAAGATTGTTATGACAAAAAGGAAATTCTAAATGCATTTTTATCCTGCTTATTTTAAGCATAAAGAAATCATGTAATTAATAAACCTGGGTATAAGTATATGGACTTTTTCATAAAGGATAAATAAAATTACCCAATATATCAAAATTTTCATTAAAATATGCAATGTTATTTACTACAGATATATTTATAATTTTTAAACATCTATTGACATGAAGGCTTATATATTTTATTATTTCAATAATTATTTTATAATATACTATAATCATGTAATAATTTAATAATTTACCTTCCTACGGTGTCAAGTTATTTTTCAAACAATAAATCTAAAAAGGCTTCTAACAGTAAGTAGCTAAAGTTATACTTAAAATCCAGTATTTCTGATCATTCAAGAGTTTTCAGCTAAATAACTCAATTCTAAAAGCACAATATGTGTCAACTGTTATTACTATATCCTGTAATCTTCTCATGAAAAACAATTTTCTCTTGTTAGGACAAGAATTGTGAACGAAATATTCAATCAGTAACATGATGATTGTGACATCTTATATTAAGTCTTTATGCAAAATAGAATGATAACATACACTATTTCTTCAATTATCTTGTCAAAATACAGCATGTAGTTCTCATGCAACTGGTTGACAAATGTGACCTAAAATAACATAATTAAGGAACATAATTATAAATTAACAAATTCAGAAAACTATGTAAATGAAGACCATAATGTTGATATTAATCTGGAGAGAGATATCCAGTGGATAATTCATATATCTAATTCAGGTTTCTTTAACAAATAATTTAGACACATATTTTAATGATAGTTATAAATCATTACAGGATTTATTAATCAAAAATTTAAAAACATTATGGTATGTAGACATAAAGAATCTGTTTAAAGAAAATCATGAATTATCAATAATTAAACAGAATAATAAAATTAAATAAAGAAGATAGGATGTTTTTGATAAAGTGTATATATTTTTAAAATAGCTGATATGAAAAAAAACATAAAAAATTTTGAACACAGTAAAGATTAAGACTGTAAATTGCATTTAAATAATTTACTGATGTGTCAAGTGCATATACTTTATGCTATATTATGCATATCTCACTAAAGAGCACTTTGTATAATTCTAGGTACCATATTTTGAATTTAAAAGCAATTTATCAATCTTGGATAAAGGACACAGGAAATGTTTATTGATTATTTACTCATTAAGGTGTTTTCTCTTAAGTAACATTCTGATTTTATTTACCATTTATCCTGTAGTATTGGTATTTATGAGTGAAAAATTATAAAATATAAACCCTTACATAATTTAATATGGAAACATAATTGTTAGGAACTAAATTATAGTTAAAACCATTTATCTAATTATACAACTGTTATGTTATGCTACTTTCATTACTCTACATACAAGGTTCTAGAAACAATTGATTACAGTAAAATGACAGGCTATTGTTTTTGTTATACAAACAAAAGAAAATGATATTTTAAGAATTAATCTCATTTATAATTGTGGCTCAGAAAGCCAAATATCTAAGAATCATTTTAACATGAATGTGAAAGATCTATGAAAACAAAACTATAAAACACTGCAAAAGAAATAAGAGGATAGAAGGAAATAAAAACACATCCAATGCTCATGGATTGGAATGTTTATTACCAAAA
>PVKC010010015.1:12403-26294 GCA_004027635.1 Crocidura indochinensis
GATTTCTGAGCACAGAGCTAGGAGTAACTCCTGAGAGCTACTGGTTGTTTCCAAACACACACAAACACACACACACACACACACACACACACACACACACACACACACACACACACACACACAGCGTAACATCAAAAAGCACTCTGCAAATTCAAAGCAGTTGGTATAAGGATAACCATGACGTTTTTCAAAGAAACATAATCAAGCTACCAAAGCTATAGCACAGCGGTAGAGCGTTTGCTTTACATGCTGCTGACCAGGACGGACATGGGTTTGATCCCTAAAATCTTATTTGGTCCCAGAGCCAGAAGAGATTTCTGAGAGCATAACCAGGAGTAACCCATGAACATCTCTGGGTGTGGCCTCAAAACAAACAAAAACAAAAAAGGGCAGGAGAGATTGCATTTGCCTTGCATGCAGAAGGATGGTAGTTCAAATCCCGGCATTCTATACATTCCCCTGAGCCTGCCAGGACCAATTTCTGAGCATAGAGCCAGGAGTAACTTCTGAGTGCTGTTGGGTGTGAACAAAAATAAAAAAAAATAGAATTAAACATTTCTGAAGAAAAACTAAAAAGCAATGAAAATCCTTCACAATTTGCTAAAACATATTGGAAAACAGTAGTTAGGAGGAATCATTTGCCAACTTCAAACTGTACTAAAAAAGTAGTACTTAAAATATCATGATATTGAAATAAAGGCATATTTTCTGTTCTATTAAATAAAATAAAATATGAGGAGACAGATGCCTATATATACGCATATATATGTTATTCTTTTATAAAGGAGCAACAAATAAGCAGACAAGGGAAGTGCAAGAATATACGTGGATATTTATTTTATAGGGCAGTATCTTTAACAAGCGGTTCAGCTAAAGCTGATTGTCCATGTGCAAGATTTTTGAGTCAAACCTCATTTTAAAACCATATATAAGGGCCTAATCAAACTTGATTAAATGCCTCGATATCAAACTTGAAATTATAAGGTACTAAGTGAAAACCATAGGCAGAAATCTCCATGATATTTAAACTAAAACCATCTTCAAGGTGAAATACCTCTGCAAACAAAGAAACAAAGATAAAGATTTGGAACTACATTATATCAATAAACTTTTGCACCTAAAGGAAAATGTTAACAAGGACTTCCTTTAATGGGGAAAATTATTCACCCAATATTCATCTGATAAAGGGTTAATATCTCAAATATGCAAACCACAGTAAGACTTCAATAGAAACATCCAACCCCAACAAAAACTAAGATATAAATAGAAAATTCCTTTAAAAAATACAGACAGCCAAAAAGACATAAGAAATTATGTTCTGCCTCTTTTATCAGAAGAGATATAAATAAAAATTGCAATGCTATATCACCATTGATACTGACACACAACAAGAAGTACAAGTAAAATCAGTACTGGCACAGATCCTGTGAAAAATGGACTCCCATTTATTACGGTGGGTATATAGACTGACAAGCATTTTTGGAAAAAAAAATTGAGCTTTTAACCCAGCAATACTGCTTCTGGGAATAAACCAGAGGGGCCCCAAAACATATATAGCAGAAAAGACATACACATCCCTATATTCATTTCAGCAGTATTCATTATACCAAGATGCCTGAGAAATCATGAGTGGGTATAGAAATGATGGTGCATCTACATGATGAATATTAAGCACCTTTTAGAAAAAAATTATTGTTATTTTTGGGGGGTTTGGGGCCACACCCAGTGATGCTCAGGGGTTATTCCTGGCTATGAGCTCAGGGGTCGCTCCTGGCTTGGGGGACCATATGGGAGCTGGGGGATTGAACCGTGGTCCGTCCAAGGCTAGCGCAGGCAAGGCAGGCACCTTACCTCCAGCGCCACTGCCCGGCCCCCTGAAAAAAATAATTTAATAAAATTACATTTGCATGGATAAGTTTGGAGAATATGTTGCTGAATAAAATGAATCAAAGCTAAGGAGACAGACATCAAATCATCACAACATCTATGTTATATTAAAAATAATACCAAATGGGGCCGGGAAGGAGGCGCTAGAGGTAAGGTGTCTGCCTTGCAAGTGGTAGCATAGGACTGACCGCAGTTTGATCCTCCGGCGTTCCATATGGTCCCCCCAAGCCAGAAGTTATTTCTGGGCGCATAGCCAGTAGTAGCCCCTAAGTGTCAAATGGGTGTGGCCCAAAACCAAAAAAAAATAATAATACCAAAAGATAATAGAAATTTAGGGTGGAAATGCAGTTAAGAGTGAAGTGAGGGGCTGGGTGGTGGCGCTGGAGGTAAGGTGCCTGCCTGCGCTAGCCTAGGACAGACACGGTTCCATCCTCCGGTTCCCCTTATGGTCCCCCAAGCCAGGAGCGACTTCTGAGCGCATAGTCAGGAGTAACCCCTGAGAGTCACTGGGTGTGGTCCAAAAACAAAAAAGTGTGTGTGTGTGTGTGTGTGTGTGAGAGAGAGAGAGAGGAAGAGAGAGAGCAAGAGAGAGAGAGAGAGAGAGAGAGAGAGAGAGAAGTGACCACTGTGTATATCATATTTAGAAATTACCTCTCTTCAGGAGAACTGGGAACTGAAAAGGAGAAAATTGATATTTATGATACCCATTCAGTAACAGTATTGCAAATCATGTTTTCAAAAATAATAAAAAGAGAGTAGGGGAGAGAAAGAGGGGCAAGAAAAGAAAAGGAAGCAGAGAAAGAGAAGCAAAGAGAGACAGAGACAGAGATGAAAAGAGTCTGCCTTAGAGGCTAACTGAATATGGTGGTGGGATGAAAAACAGGTGGGGAAATGACGGACAGTAAAAAACAAATGTTGGATCATTGTATGACCAAAACTCAATTATCAATGACAATTTTAAACTCTAACTTACTATAAATTAATTTTTAAAAATTTAGAAAATATCAAATTAAAATGCTGTTAGAAATAAATTAAAATATGTAAGAATATTCTTTTATTTGGGGGGTCACATCAGCAGCACTCAGGGGTTACTCCTGGCTCTACACTCAGAAATTATTCCTGGCAGGCTCGGGGGACCATATGGGATGCCAGGATTCAAACCACCATCCTTCTGCATGCAAGGCAAACGCCTTATCTCCATGCTATCTCTCTGGCCCTGTAAGAATATTCCTTACTGTCCTAACATATGATATTTTCCAGGAGTGACTTTAAAGTAGTATTTGCACTCCTATGTTCAATGTAATGCTATTTATAATAAGCAGGATCTTACAAGTTCAACAACAAATAAATGTTAAAGAAATCATAGTACATATAATTAGCAAAATGTTACTCAGCCCTAACTAAGATAAAATATGAGTTTTATGCTACTTGATGGACCTGGTGCATGTCATAATGAGAAATTTGATTCAAAATAAAGCAAAGGGGGGCTGGAGATGTAGGACAAGTGGATAAGCTTGCCTGCACTAGCTTAGGAAGGACCATGGTTTGATCTCCTGGTGTCCCATATGGTTCACCAAGCCAGGAGCGATTTCTGAGCACATAGCCAGGATTATCCCCTGAGGGTCAGCTTGCTAGGTCAAAAACGAAAAAAAAAAAAAAAAGAATAAAAAGAAAGAAATGAAAATAACAGCAACATTCTTTTTTAAAGAACAAGGAAACATTGTAAAATAAAATTAAAATGGCGAATGTCACAGACCATATAGATCCTAATTTGTTAAGTGGAAGGTGGAGACAAGATAAGAGCAGCTTTTTTGTTTTGGATAAGAGCAGCTTTAAACACTTCAATGTCTCTTCTATAATGTAAGAGAATCATCATCAAGAAAAAACTCTGATAGCGTTGGAAGACACTGCTAATAATGCATAAATTAATTTTCTTATCATTATAAGTATCAATGGAAAGAAAAAATATTTCTATAAAATTTAAATCTTGGACTGTAGTCATAACACAGTGGGTAGGGTGTTTACCTTGCATGTGGCTACCCCACAATGACCCAAATTCAATCTTCAGCATCCTATAAGCATCCTATATAGTCTGCAGAGATGGATAAGAGCAATTTTTGAGTGCAGAGCTGTGAGCGCCACTGGATGTGGCAAAAAAAAAAATTAAACTTCCATTTAATTAAAATTACGAAATATATATGATTATCCACAACTTAAGTATGTATTTTTTCTATATTTTAAGTTCATACCGTTCTCATAAAGTCAGTTATTAGTTTTTTTGTGGAGAGATCTTTCTTATCTTTTCTTATTTCTTTAAAGGATCTTTGTAGTACTATTAGCCAGCAGCTAATGCATAAAATATATATATTTGGATTCACATATCAAAATTAAATTACAATATTCATTTTTAAGCCACAATGCTCAAAATTTTAAATCTGATGACATGTTAAATTTTTATGTAAGCAATGAGTATCATGGAGACTAGTTTAAAATACTGAAAAATATTTTTGTGGCAGACATTCATATAGTGTGTAAGGAAATTTCTCCTGTACACTGATCCTTGCTAGTAATACAGAGAGAGGAATAATCTCTTAACATTGCTGTGTGCCTTCCCCTCCAAAAGAAAACAATCCTACTTTCTTAATTCCCCAAAATCTCAATCTCTAAACCATTCTCTGACCTTTATTTTTTATCTTTACTTCTATATATCCAGTCTTCAAATACTAATTCTTTCAAGAAGAGTCAGTAAAAGTGGAATCAGTGGAAAAGTGGCAACTTTGTCAATTTTGCAGGCACCATATTTGTGGCGTTCAGATATATAATGTGATTTGCTTTCTGTTTTAGGATTATACCTTAGAGTTGTATTATTTAATGAAATAATTGAGAGCTTTTTAATATCTTAGCATTGCAATCATGGAAATACATTTCTTCTTTGTTTCTATACAGTAATTAAATTACTTTGTGATTTGAATATGACTGTTTCTCTCTCACAGAAACACACAACAAAACGCACACACAAGAGAACAGTAATTATGACTCAGTTATTTCCAAAATTTATAGACATCAGTAGTTATTTCTGTTGAAGAGCAAAGTCTAGCATAGAGAAAGAAATCAGAGCTTTATTAAACTATTTAGTATCTTGTCATCATATATGACAATATTGTGAGCTCCACCATGTAACATTACAAAGACAACACATTTCAAACCAACATATTCCAAATTATGGTTACTTTCTCTTTTTTAAAAGATATTTTATTAAACACCTTGATTACAAACATGATTGTGGTTGGTTTTCAGTCATGTTAAGAACACCCCCATCACCAGTGCAACATTCCCAACATCAGTGTCCCGAATCTCCTTCCTCTCCACCCCACCCCTGCCTGTACTTTAGACAGGCTTTCTATTTCCCTCATGCATTCTCATTGTTAGGATAGTTCACAATGTAGTTATTTCTCTAACTAAACTCATCACTCTTTGTAGTGAACTTCATGAGGTGAGCTGTAACTTCCAGCCCTCCTCACTTTTGTCTCTGAAACATAACTTGATGCTTTAAATTTCAAATGTGTAGCAAAGATGTAACATTAAAAACAGCATCGTTAGATCATATTTATGAGTCAACTGAAAATAATAACCTAATTTTCTTCTGGTGATAGCTATTTTTCCAGGAGAAATACAAAAATGACCAAGTCTTAATATTTTAAATAGTTTTAAATTCTTGGCTACAGAGTGTAAAATTGGTGAAAACATTTCTTGTCTGTCATGTTACTAAACTGTTTTCTTTCTCCAGTGTCCTAGGTAGATCCTGGCTGTGTAGAGCCAGGAAATACCCTAAGCATGGCAATGGAGCCATGCAACCCCCCAAAAGATAATATTTTCTTAGCAAAATATTTCATTATTTAGAAAATTGGCATTCTGAACACATTTCACAATTTTTATTTAACTTGATATAAATCTGACAACTTTTAGTAAAGTACAAAGCATCAAAGATGAAGAAGGTCACTTTTGGTTACCAACACATATGTCGTCCTTAACCTCAAGTCACATATATTCTATAATTCTGATGTAAACAGTACAATTTTCATCCATTGTCTTTGGATTTGAATTACAATACATTAATTGATTAATATTTATTTTATCTGATTACAAGAAGTGCTCAGAAGGGATGGTTCTTTATGGCGCAAGAAAAAGCTGTGCACCGAAGAGTACTGAAATTTTCTAGTTTTTCATCCTTCAATGTATTACAGACAATAATGTGGCAAAACCAATTAGTATTTACAAAGAAATTCTCATGAATGCATGGATATCATTTCATATAAATATTTCTACCCTTTCTTATTTTTTATTTTTTGGCATATGATACTGTCAAATTTATTTTTCCAAATAATAAAAAATGGCATATCTATAGAGATAAAGAAAAAATACAAAATACAACATTTAAGTTATCCTATAGTACTCAAGAACACATAGAGCAGAAAAAGCAACTGCAATTGATATAAATATGTGGGTTATGTATACTGTGAGGCTTATATAAACATTACAATATAAATTAAAAGTATTAATTCAAAACAACATGATAGTAGAATAAAGACAGACCCTCAGATCAGTGGAAAAGGCTTGAGTACTCAGAGAATGTTCCCCATACATGCAATCACCTAATTTTTGATAAAGGAGTAAGAAATCCTAAATGGAGGTGGGAAAATCTCTTAAACAAGTTGGCACAACTGGTTAACCACATGCAAAAAGGCAAACTTAGACCCCAAGCTAACATTATGTACGAAGGTAAAATCCAAATGGATTAAAGACTTTGATATCAGATCTGATACCATAAGGTATATAGAACTACATGTAGGTAAAACATTCCATAACATTGAGACTGAAGGCATCTTCAAGGAGAATACTGCATTCTCAAACAAGTGGAAGCAGAGATAAACAGAGGGGAACATAGTAAACTGAGAAGCTTTTGCACCTCCAAGGAAACATTGACCAGGATACAAGAGCCACCCACTGAGTGGAAGAAACTATTCACTCAATACCCATCAGATAAGGGGCTAATATCCAAAATATCCAAGTCACTGACAGAACTTTACAAGAAAAAGTATCTAAAAAAAGTATCTAATCCCATCAAAAAATGGGGAAAGAAATGAACAGACACTTTGATAAAGAAAAAATACAAATGGCCAAAAGGGCACTTGAAAAAAAAATGCTTCATATCACTAATCATCAGGGAGATGCAAATCAGACAACATTGAGGTACCATCTCACTCCACAGAGATTGGTGCACATCACAAAGAATGAGAACAAGTAGTGCTGGCGGGGATATGGAGAGAAAGGAACTGCTGGTGGGAATGCCGTCTAGTCTAAACTTTATGGAAGCAATAGGGAGAGTCTTCCAATAACTGGAAATTGAACTCCCATATGATCCAGATATACCACTCCTAGGGATATGCCCTAGGAACACAAAAAATACAATTCAAAAATCCCTTCCTCACATCTATATTCATTGCAGCGCTACTTATAATATCCAACCTCTGGAAACAATCAAGATGTCCTTCAACAGACATATGGCTAAAGAAACTGAGGTACATATATACAATGGAATATTACACAGCCATCAGGAAAGATGAAGTCATGAAATTTTCCTATACATGGATATACATGGAATCTATTATGCTGAGTGAAATAAGTCAGAGGGAGAGAGATAGACACAGAATAGTCTCTCTCATACATGGGTTTTAAGAATATTAAAAGACATTTTTGAAATAATCCTCAGAGACGCAGAGAGGAGTGCTGGAAGGTCCATCTCATGACATGAAGCTCACCACACACAAAGAGAGGTGAGTACAGTTAGATAAATAACTACACTGAGAATTATCATAACAATGTGAATGAATGAGGGAAGTGTAAAGCCTGTCTCGTGTACAGGTGGAAGTTGGGTGGGGAGGAGAGAGATTTGGGATATTGGTGGTCGGAATGTCGCACCAGTGAAGGGAGGTATTCTTTACATGACTGAAACCCAACTACAGTCATATTTGTAATCAAGGTTTTTAAATAAATATATTAATTAAAAAAGAAAGATACACAATAAAAAAGAAAAAATTTGTTTACTGCTAGCTCACTAAAGTATTTTATATTTTTTTCAAAATGAATATTTAATTTATATTAATATGTTACATTTATTAAGACAATTTTTACAATAGATAATTCAGAATATAAATAATTTAGAGCAGTTTAATATGTCTGTTCAGATTATGCATTTCTATATTTTATATTAAAATATTACTAATGCAGGTATTCAAACATTGTCTATACTATAACATTTTTAACCTAAAGTCTCATATTAGAATAAAAAACATTTCATACTTCTCTGTCTCATTAAGTTTTCTCTTAATTTTCTTAGTTTTTCTCTCTTCACTTTTACTAAACTACATATAAGATTTATCAATTTCATGTTAATTTAATTTTAGTGTAAACTTATCAGCACTGTTAATTTTTAAATTGATAAACCTATAAAAAGAAAGATAATATTTGAAAATTTTCAATTTCTTAATTACAATTTTGTAGAATTTCAGGGCTTTTGCATTAATCATCTATACTGTGTAGATGTCATTATATCCATAATAAATTGTGATATAAAGAAACAGTAAAGAAATAACAAATGGTCAAAGTAATTGGAACAGGAATTTTTTTCTATAGAACTGAAATTATATGTAAAATCTAGGTGACTGAAAAGTAGATAATGTGATGATTGGTGATGTGTTGAAGTGAATTATGCATAAAAGTTAACAGTATTATAAATACCAGTGCTTCAGTGAAAATCATTTAAACAATTACTTAGCAAAATATAAAAATAGTAATAGAAAATAATTTATTAACTTGTTTTAGACCTTATTGTTAGCAAAATAAAATTATAAATGAATATGGTCATTGTTTAATATTTTTAACTCAAATTAAGCCAAATTAACTTTTAATGTTATAATTTGAGATTATGGGTCTAGAGCAGTGGTGCAAAAAGCAAAATGTCTGCCTTGCCAGCACTAGCCTAAGACAGAGCATAGTTCGATCCCCCAGCTTCCCACATGGTCCCCCAAACCAGGAGCAATTTCTGAGAACATAGCCAGGAATAAACCCTGAGGTTTACTGGGTGTGGCCCCTCCAAGAAAAACAAAAAAAAATTGAAATCATATTTTTTTTTGTTTGGTTTTTTTTTTTTTTTGGTTTTTGGGTCACACCCGGCAGTGCTCAGGGGTTACTCCTGGCTCAGAAATTGCTCCTGGCAGGCACGGGGGACCATATGGGGCACCGGGATTCGAACCGATGACCTTTTGCATGAAAGGCAAACGCCTTACCTCCATGCTATCTCCCGGGCCCCTTGAAATCATATTTTACTATTACTATACTATATTAACTATATACTATAATTTTTATTTATGCATTATATAAAGTATATTTAATTATATAAGCAGTGTTCTAAGAAATAATGTTCTTCAACTTGGTAAGAACAACAAAGAGATCTGATATTGTGTATTCACTGATAACTCTAGTTTATACCATTACCTGATTAAATCTGTGCTTCTAGATTTCTCTTTTTTCTTTAGTAATACATTTCTAATTCTGTATTAGATAAATCAAGATGAATAACCACCTAGAGGAAATATTAATATGTAAGAACTCACAGGTTAAATTTATTTTGCACAGGTCCTAAATAATATTCATTATACTTAATAAAATACTTCTTATGAAAGTTCTATAGAGAAACAAATGTTTAATTCGTTTATAAAAAGAAATTTATTCGAAGGACAGGAGTGATGTCATAGAGGATAAGGTTGTTGATCAAAGGTCAATTTCTAGCACCTCCTTTTTGTCCTCAGAACCTTGCCAAGCGTGAGTCCTGAGCCCAGAATCAGAAGGAGGCTTGAGAAAAGTAGAATGTGTCCAAACATCATAAAAAGTTTAAAAAGTATCAACATTTATAACTACAACTTACATGCAGTTGAATAATTCGAGATACAGATCTATGATTTTTTTTTTTTGTTTTGTTTTTGGGCCACACCGGGTGACGCTCAGGGCTTACTCCTGGCCATTCGCTCAGAAGTCGCTCCTGGCAGGCACAGGGGACCATATGGGGAACCGGGGGATCGAACCACGGTCCGTCCAAGGTTAGTTCAGGCACCTTATCTCCAGCGCCACCGCCCGGCCCCCTAGATCTATGATTTTTAATGAAGGATTTTATACTATTTACCCTGAAATTGAGTTAACATTTAGTATAATAATGTTAGTACAGAATAATAAAACAGTAATGATGTATGATTGAGAATGTTCAATAATATTGATACATAATATGAATATCTAACAGTTCTATAGCAATTTTAGTACTCTAAGCTAATAAAGATTTATATCTTAAACTTTGGTTAATAACAGGATAAGTCAAACAGTGAAATTATGTAATCTACACAAGAAAATATATCTATGAAAGTAAGAAGTTTGTTCAATTTTAAATTTTCTAGTCTGAGCAAATTGAATTCAATTTGAAAGTATCTAGTCTGAAGTGACTATAGTCTAAAATAGTGTCATATTACCGTTAAGGAGAAAATGGGAGAATTAGGATGAAATAAAAAATAATGAAAGATAATAGAGACAATAGAGAGGAGTACCAGGAGGATCAGTCCTTGATAAGAAGCTTGTCACAAATAGAATAGTTCTGTTAGGGCACAAAATGGAATACCATGTCAATGATAATTGGAACTGATCACTTAAAGCAATAACTGGGCATTAATGAAGATAAAATAATATATTCCTTTATTAACAATAGTACTAAGTTGGGGCCAGAGCAATAATGCAGCAGTAGGGTATTTGCCTTGCACACGGCTGACCCAGGTTTGACCCACAACCCAGAAGTGATATCTGTGCACACAGCCAGAAGTAAACCCTGAGAGTCACCTGGTGTGGTCCAAAAACCAAAAACAAAATAAACAAACAAACATACAAATACACAATAGTGCTAACAAAGAATGTAAAAAGTGAAGAGAAAGAGACAGAGATAGAGATAACAAGAGAGAGCAAGTGAGAAAAAGAGCAAGAGAGAGAGACAGAGAACGAGAGAGAGCGGGGAGAGAGAGAGAGAGAGAGAGAGAGAGAGAGAGAGAGAGAGAGAGAGAGAGAGAGAGAGAGAGAGAGAGAGGGGAGAGAGAGAGAGAGAGAGAGAGAGAGAGAGAGAGAGAGAGAGAGAGAGAGACACGCTTGTGCCAGATGCAGGCAGCATCAATCCTGTGACCTTGGTGGGAAACATTCATGGGTGAATTGGGGGTAGTGCATTGTAAAACTGAAACTCAATTTTGAACAATCCTGTAACTGTAATGTTTAAATAAAAATGATCGGCATCTCTTAAAAAATTATGGTGATGATGGCAGTGACAATATTTATACTGTTGGTGATAATGAGGGCACTAATGATGACCATAATAGCTGACTTAAAGACTGGCTTGTTGTCTGGTAACTCTTGCCATCTTACATGAATGTACACAGTGTATTTTCTACAGAATAAAATGACTCTTTTCTTTGTTCAGCAATTATCTTGATTGAATCTCTACTCAGAAATAACTACTTAGAGCATTTTTCAAATGCAGCATTAATGAGGTACCCAGACTTTTTAGATACACATATCACAGGAAGTAAATCCAATGCAGACATTGTTTTTACAAGTATTTTTAGCATCTTTGTTTTTTTATTTGAAAGACGAGCTGAGGACAAAGCCTTTCACTGATATTAACAATTGCATAAAATAAATAAGGTACTAGGTTCTTTTCCTATAGACATTTCCTTTTGCATAGATCACAGGAAGCTTTTTGTCAAACAAATTAATTTCTCTGTAAAAGTAAAATATATTTTAGCATATTACTTTTGAGTAGCCATCATAGAAATGCTGAATTATCAGATAAGGTTGTTTATTGATGCTATGCTCAGACCAGGTTTATTCGTTTCAACAGTGAACTTCATCTGAGGATGACAAGAGGAACTTCAAGGACATTAAACACTTACCCCCCCTTTGTTTTGCTAGTGAATTGTGAAAGTGACCATGTACTTTTAATTATTAAAGGGGTACACAGAACATCAAATACAGCTCCTAGTTTAATGTATCTTAGACATATGGATTATTTACTATTTAAATTCTTTTGAGTTGTCTCAGGTCAAATTTAGGCTGACAACTCTGGAAAGCATTTGATACAGAACTACTCTATATACAGAGGTGAAAGTTACCTTTCTACTAGTCTTACAATTAAATAAATTTATATTAGACAATTTGAAAATAAAACCATACATTAATGTTTGTAATTTTATCTACTTTTAAATATAATAATTACTTATATGTGATGTCAATTCAAAGATGAACACAAAATAGAATTATTATATAGAAAATACTGTTATACAATTTTGTTTTTTGTTCTTTGGGTCACACCAGCAACGCTCAGGGGACACTTCTGGCTATACACTCAGAAATCGCTCCTGGAAGACTCCAGAGACAATATGGGAAGTAGGGATTCAAACCACCATCCTTCTGTATGCAAGGCAAATGCCCTACCTCCATTATCTCTCCAGTCCTTGATATATATTTTTTAATTATTTTATTCTTATTAAATGTTTTGTTTTAATGTAAATATATGACATTAAGGATTATTAACAGATATTAAGTAAAGGTACAATTTAGGATATTAAGTTTTAATTTATTTAATCTATGTCAAGTTCTAATACTGGTACATAAATGCAATATAAAATATTTCAAATGTGATAAATTAGAACATCTAAATCTATTCATGTACACAAAAATATCTTCCTTTTCCTCAAGATACAAATTCTTATTTATTTTCTATTTTATACTACTAACATTTTACCTTTTGAGGCATTAAAATATTTTATTCATATATATATGTATTTTTTGGGGGGGTTTGGGCCACACCCGGTGATGCTCAGTGGTTACTCCTGGCTACTTGGTCAGAAGTCGCTCCTGGCAGCCACAGGGGACCATATGGGGAACCGGGGGATCGAACCGTGGTCCATCCTAGGTTAGCGCAGGCAAGGCAGTCACCTTACCTCCAGCGCCAACGCCTGGCCCCTTATTCATATTTATTATCTAAAATTTAACTATTGCTTTTTTCAGTCAGTTGATTCTGTAAAATATAGGCAATTTTAAAATAAAAAGTAAAAACTTCACTGGCCTGAGCAGTGACACAAGAGGTAAGGATCTGCCTTGCCCACTCTAGCCTAGGACAGTTCGATTCTCCCAGCCCCCAGAATCACATATGGTCCCTCAAGCCAGGAGCAATTTCTGAGTGCATAGTCAGGAGTAACTCTGCGAGTCACTGAGTGTGGCCCAACCTCCCCCCAAAAAACTTTAATAGATATTATCTATTGAAAATGCTATCATGTTGACATGCTGCATTTTTCTTAACCAGTGTCTATATGTACTTGATGCCACTGACGTATAGAATATCTTATAAAATTAAAATATAATGAAATGTAAAAAACCCCAGCACTCTATCACCTTGGCTAAATGTCAATATTAGGGCAAAAGTTTTGAGGGATACTTGTATCAATTTAACAGTAGGTTTAATAATAAATATTGCATAACTTAATGATATTTGCTATAAATATGCAATTTATTTTGCTTTATGAGCATTAAAATTTTATATTATGACTTAAACTGTTATTGTTTCATAAGATGAATAAATAAAATTAAGCTCATATATAAAAGAAACATTAACATTTTGTTGTAAATTTAACATGGAACTATATATATTTATATATAAAGAGTACAACAGATGGAGCCTGCTTTACAGAGTTAAGTGTAGCAAATAAACTCTGAACAGAAAGAAAAAGACTTCTGGATTACATTAAATTACCAATTTTCCTGTAAGCTATACTAAATACTAATTATACTTCTTATTTTTCATTTTACTGCAAAGTAGTTTAAATATAAGATATTCTACATTTCTATCTTATAGTTATGTTTT
>PVKC010010016.1:0-26133 GCA_004027635.1 Crocidura indochinensis
CTTTCTTTCTTTCTTTCTTTCTCTCTTTCTTTCCTTCCTTCCTTATTTCTTTTTCTTTCTTTCTTTTTCTTTCTTTCTCTTTCTTTCTTTCTTTTGGGTCACACCTGAGGTCTGCAGAGATTCGAATCACTGTCTGTCCTGGGTTATTTGTGTGCAAGGCAAACACCCTGCCATATATTTCTGGTTCCCTTCCTTTCTTTTTTCTTTCTCTCCTTACTTTTTTCATTTATCTTTTCGTTTCTTATTTTATTTCTTTTTTTCTTTCCTTTATTTTTATATTTTCCTTCCATTTCTTTTCTCCTATATTCCTTCTTTCCTATCTTTTATACTTTCTTCCTTCCTTACTTTTCCTTCCTTCCTTCAGTCCTACCATCCTACCTTTCTTCTCCCTCCTCATTTTTAGTGGTTTGCAATATTATTACTGAAGTAATATCATGCATATCACTTATATCTCTTTCAGCACCCAATTATTTTTCCCGAGTGTTCATTTTCAAGTATCATTGTCATATTGGAACCTTCTCTACCCTAATTGAACTAAACCACGATTTTGACAAGCTTCCTTCCATGAACTGGTCCTCCTGCCCCTCATTTCCTTTGTCTCTGGATATTATTATTATACTATATTTTTATTTGTATCCCACAAATAAACATTATTCTTTCTATCCCTCTCCCTCTGACTCTTTTCACTCCGTATAAATATTCTCCAAATTCAAACATCTATATAAAATTTCATGACTTTATTTTTCCTAACAGCAATGTAGTATTTTATTGTAAAGATATCACAGTTTCTATATCTACTCATATGTTTTCTCCATTTGGGTTCTTCCAGATTCTGACTATTGTAAATAGTCAGTGATAAACTTAGGTATGCAAAGGGGTTTTCTGCTCAATTTCTAGATTCTTTTTAGTAATATCTATATTGTTTTCCAAAAAGGTTGGAGCAGTAGACATTTCAAAAACAATAATATCCATATTGTTTTCCAAAAAGGCTGGACCAGTCGAACAGTAGTCAATGAAAGTCCCTTTATCCTTGCATCTGTACCAGCACTGGTTTTCTTGTTTTCTTGGAGGCTTTTTTTTATGTGATTTGCAAATCCCTGAAGATTAATGGCATAGAAAATATTTTTCATATGCCTTTTGATCATCTGTATTACTCTGTATTACTTTTTTTTTTTAAGAAATGTCTATATCTCCTTTCCATTTTGGGTGTAATTAGAGTTTTTGTTTGCTTAGCTAAGCTCTACCAGTACCTTGCATATTTTAGAAAATAAGCCCTTATCAAAAGGATATTGGGTGAATTGTTTTTCACATTCTATGGGTAGTCCTTGTATCTTAGTCATTTTTTGCTTTGAGGTGCAGTCTTCTTAGCTTAATGTAGTCTCATTTGTTTTTGTTTTTGTTTTGCTTGGTCTCTAAAGTTCTATGCTTCTAGATTCCTTTCGCTTCCATGTCATGGTGTGCTCAACCTATGCTTTCTTCTCTGCATCTTTAGTTCCAGATCATATATTCAGGTATTTATCATTTTGATTTGGCTTTTGTACACAGCATTAAAGATAGATCTGAATTTTTTTTTGCAAAAAATACTGGCTGACCAGTTTTTTCAACACTAGCTGTTGAAGAGACTTTCTACGAGCCATTTCATAGTTCTTGATCTATTAGGGATTGAGAGATTTTCTAAATAATACTAGCAAAGTAAGATTGTAGCAGAGTGAAATCACTGTGAGCATACTCTTGATACCATTTAATCTGAAAAATTTGAAAGAACACATACCAAAAAATTAAGATATATCTGTTCCTGATAAAAGCTGAGCTACTAACCTAAAAGTCAAAATAAGTGACTCAGGAATAATTATTTACAATATTAATGCACAAAAAGTTATAGCTCTGATAGCTATAGTCATATCTAATTTACAAATGCATGTAAATTTATTTCCAGATAGGTTTTCTAGTTGGAAGTGTTTCTTCTGGTTCTGTTAATCACAAACTATAATTGAACTCAAACTGAGCTAGTGAATATATTGAACAATTTAGGTAACCTGATTTTATGATGTGTGAATGGCATAGATTTTAGATTACTTTTTAACTTTGTCAGTTTAAACCTCAAGTACTTGATAAACCTTAAATAATGTTTTACTTCATCTTTCTATGTGCCAATGGATCTGCATATTACTTATTCTTTATAGATCATTTGAGTGACTATTGGGCTCTGTAAGTTTCAAACACTTCAATTGAGAAATCAGAGTCCCTGGAGAGAACACAACAAACTATGTACATAATATAAATATGTACATAAGTATGTATGCACATATTTATTTTTCTTTTTATCTAGGGCCACTAGTGGTGCTCAAGAGTTAAATCTGGCTCTGGACCTAAGAGTTATTCCTGGAAGGCTCAAGGGACCAAATAAGATGCTGGAGATCAAACCTGGTGTTGACCATGGGCAAGGGAAAAAAAAAAACCCTACCAACTGTGTTATATCTTGGACCCTGTATATATTTATTTCTATCTACTTATTTCAATTCCCTTATTTTCAAACAGGATTGTTTTACTCTTCTTCCTCAAGTTTGGACATGGGGAAGATGTTACTGATATCTAGTGCACAAAGGTCTGAATTCATTGCACAGACAGCTTCTTAGTACAAGCATTGATAGTCTGATTTGGGGGAACTACTTAATCCCTACTCTGGAGCACTTTTACATTTTCTCTCTTTTCATTTTTGTTTTTTATTTACTTTTATTTTCCAAGATTGAATTTTATGTTACTTAACTAAGACCTACTGCCACCCCATAGACACTAGAGATAGGTTCTCTCTTATTATATGTATGCATTGAAAAGACATAATTTTCAAGTTTCTAACAAATACATTTCCTGGGTTGTATAACAAAATGCTGATATAATATTTATGCGTAAATCAAAGATGCAGAGAAAATTTACAATTGCAAGCTTTATAAATTGAGTTCTCTGATAAAAGAGAGGTCAGAAATCTATATGAGGAAGAGGCATAGCTGAGATTTAGTTAAGCTTTAGCAATATTAAGACCGTTTAGGGGCCGGGCGGTGGCGCTGAAGGTAAGGTGCCTGCCTTACCGCGCTAGCCTTGGACGGACCGCGGTTCAATCCCCCGTGCCCTATATGGTCCCCCAGGCCAGCCAGGGGCGACTTCTGAGCGCATAGCCAGGAGTAACCCCTGAGCGTCACTGGGTGTGGCCCAAAAACCAAAAAAAAAAAAAAAGACCGTTTAATCTCCTGTTATAGACTCTCCTAATTATTGTATTATTAAAATTACCTATCTAAAGTGTGTGGTAAATTCCATAAAGAGTAACTTCCTTCTTTTTACTAAAGGCAGAGAGTTTTATTTTGTGCTTAATATGTGTAATGCTGTACATGGAAATGGAATCAAGCCTTTTAAAGTAAATAATGATACTGTCTGTCTTAATCACAATAATTTAATAGAGACGGACTTTGGGCAAGAAATAATGTGGAAAGAATACAATTTTCTTGGTGTGAATGTGGTTAGCCTCGCTTTGATATCCGGAAATAATCCCTTGACACCACCAGATATGACCCCATATCTTCATATAAAAAGCAACTATATAGAGACAGACATACTATATCAAAATTATAAGAATACCTACCTGTTGTGCTATACAAGTTGACAATCATAATTTCAACATCATTCCCATCACCAGCATATCTACCTCTCTCCCTTGATGTCTCTAATACCATTGTCTTGCACACACACACAACACTTTTACACACACACATACACACCAACTCAACTATGGGAATTTGTTCTATAAGTTCTGTTGTCTTTGGCCCTTTGTTACTACCACTATGTACTTAATTATGCCCTTCATAATTAATGCTCTACAATCTGCATCTATCCCTTTTATTTTTGGCTGGCTTCACTTAACATAATATCCTCTAGTTCTATCAAGTTCTTAAAAATGGCATAGTTTTGTTTTTTCTTAGAGTTGCATATGTATAAGATATGAAATTTTAGCAAAGTTAATAAGAAAGCGACTTATTCAACCACATCACAGTCACCGCGATAAATGTTTATGAAGAGGTTTTTTTGGAGACTGCAACTCAGACTAATAAACTTCAAATCTCTATAGATTTTTTTCAGAATAATATAATTTGATTTCGCTTGTTCTGCTTACTATTCTGAGTTGACATCTCTTCGGGAAGCCTTTAAGCTATTTAACTTCACTAAATCAGAAATTCTATCTTTATAATAGTTGTAGTAGTAAGAATTGCAGCAAACACAAAGGGTAGATGTGAAGATTAAATGAGTTACTAGCAATCAAAAATAGATCAACTTTAATATGGATCACTAAAACCATTTCATTACTGATTGCTAAAATATAAAGAGTCTCATCTTAATTTTAAATTCTAGCAATTAAAAATATTTTTTTATTAAGGTTGCTGACTTGAGCTCAAGATCCTCTGCACCCTTTTCAGACAAATCAGTACTTGCTACAGGGCACAGAGAGTATTATTAGTTGGAACATAAATCCTCTTATATTTTTTCTTTGATTTAAAAACATAGTTGAGGTTAAAGGGACAATTTTACAAAGAAAGTATGGTTAAAATATTTGGCATTGAACTATTTGGCATTTTCAAACTAAAAACTTGTCTTACTGAAATAATTTCCTAGGCAAATAAATCTAACTAGGCAGAGTTAGAAATGCCTATTCTAAATTTCTATAACCATAGAGTGATTTACTGCTTTAGAGCATATTTATTCATTTTGAGCAAAAATAATGCTTTAAGATATTTTTATTTTATACAGCTTTTAAACCTTGTTAGTCATTAGATAATAATAGATGATTAATGATTATTCAGGAATATAAAATAATTGAAACAGATTCAGAGCATTTAACTCATAACTTTAAAATAAGTTTAAACTGTTGTGAATAATCCAACTTTTAGATAAAATATTTCTGTTCACCCATTATACCCCTCTAAACGTTTTCAGTAAGATTTGATCTAGCACAAACAATTCTGGCTTGACATTATGTATTTATATTTATTTTCTACTTTTCGGGTGAAGGGAGAATAGCTCGTTTGTATTCAGATGTTTTCTTCAACTTTAAAGGTATTAAAATGAGTACTAAAATAATAAAATAACAAATATAGGTTTTTAAAGACAAAATAAGTGAAGAGGAGAATATAATTTTTGGAAACCATCTGAATTACAATTTTTACTTCTACATAAAAATGGGAGGAAGAGCATTCTGATCATAAATTAATACTTGTCTACTAAGACTTAAGTCCTATTTGGCCTCATGTACTTCATTTACAGAAATATGTAAATATGTTGGAGAGTTATATTCCTGGAAAAGCAATCAGCACTATTCATCCTGCACATGACATCAAAAAAAAAAACTAATGACTTTTGGGAGAACCAAATTCATTTAAATATAATTTTATAACTGTCACAAATTGATGTCAGTATAATTTTGAATATTCAAACTTATGGCTAGAAAAAAAGAGATGTTGGAAAGTCTAGAAAAAATAAACAGCAAATCAGAGAACTTATGGGATGAGGTCAAGATAAAAAAAAAATAGAATCATCCATTGGTGTCTGAGGAATATGGAGGCAAAGATGACCTGGGGAGGGGGGGTAGGCGGTAGGGGAGAGGATATGGGAACTAGGATTGGAACTGAGGTGGACTGAGGACTTTTTGGTGATGGGAGTTCCCCTGATTTTATGTTAATTTGTACCTAAAATATGATTGCCAACGATATGTAACCCAACATGTTTAAAAATAAAAATTATATTAAAAAAAAGATAAATAATTTCTCTGTTAAGGAGTGTTGCACCCAGATTCAAGAGGACAAAACATCCTAGCAGAAATAGATACCAGAAAACATTTCAATCAACATTGTAATCAGCATAAGATGAAAAATGTCAAAAACTGACAGTCTTGAAAAACAGAAAGATGAAGAAAAAATTTATATACAAAAGAACTCATATAATAATCACAGCACTTTATATCAAACCCTAAAGTCCAGGAGTGAATGAAGAGATATAGTAAAATGCAAAACAAAAAAACAACAACAAGAACAACAAACAATGAAATGAACACCTCACCAAGAATATATTATCCACCTAGATTATTAAAGGGATGATAAAAGGAATGAATCAAAGAATCACGGACAGAAAACATCTTAGTAAGTCCTAATGTCAAAACTAGTTTTCCACGCAACAATAAAGGACCTTTTTTAAAACACAATATGAAGTTCAATGATTTGCCATTAAATATGGCATTAAATGATGGATCTGTTTGTCTCCTACTGATTAAAAATGTTCTATTCATTCCTTGTTCATTAAGAGATTCATACTTTTGATATTATGATTTATATTCTGTTTCTTTAGAATTTTAAGGCTTTATCCTAAACTTAAATTATATTACAAAAAACTTAACTTACATTACGTTACTCACATTACAAAGCTTTAAATCAACAAGTCGAAAATTAGTGGCCACAGTTTCTCAAAGTCATCATTTAGCCAGTGTGGGCACTGAGAAATCTCAAAATAACAAAAATATATTCCAAAATTTAATTTATTATTGTTTAGCTAGTGTGTTTAGAAAATTGTTCACAATATGGTCTTTGCATATAATTATCTTAGTTCACCACCACATATCCCTCAAACTCACCCAATTTATTTTTAGAAAGAGAATATATTGCAGAATTTTGTGCTCCAAGATCAGTAACTTTCCTTGTAGGCAAAAGTCCTGTGAGCAAACTCCCTTCCATAGCCCAGAGATTTCTGCCTAAGGTTTATCTTTCCTGTTAATAGCTCTTTCCTTTTGGGAAGGATAAGATAAGAGAAACATTACACTGTCAACAGCTACTGCCCCAAAAAGTTTTCTGGCTATGTTTGTGACTTCAGCTCTGTTGATTTTAGCACAAATTTTCCACTGGACTGGTCTATGTAATTCTTTGGCAAGAATCCTTATGTCTTATGTTTTCTTCTTTCTTCAAGTTTAGAGGTTTATTCATTTTTGTGCCTTTATGGTCAGGATAATCCAGCTAGAATTTGCAACTGGAAGAAATTCTATCCAATTTAGAACTTGCTTTTATTGATCTTCTTAAGAAGTTTTTCTCTAATTGAAATCAGAAGGGCCCGGGAGATAGCATGGAGGTAAGGCATTTGCCTTTCATGCAAAATGTCATCGGTTCAAATCCCGGTGCCCCATATGGTCCCCCGTGCCTGCCAGGAGCAATTTCTGAGCATGGAGCCTGGAGTAACCCCTGAGCACTGCCGGGTGTGACCCCCCAAAAAAAAATCAGAATTTATATATATATATATATGGATTTATTTATCACAGCATTTTAATGGTACCTTTCACGAATATTTTCTTGACAATTTCATAGTTAACATCACTGAATTAGAAGTTAGTACAACCGTGAACACACTGAAAAATTTGACATATTTGAATTAATATATAGATTTTCTTGCATATTTTAGTTACCTTTACTGGTAATGATGGAAGATTGGTTTTGTATATTATGGAAAGTTTCTCATTATAGTTGATGTGCATCACTAATGAAACACTCTTTGTCCTTAGGTTATGCCCTGCTTATACTCTATTTTAACTCTTTCTTTAGGAATTCCTAGTAGCTCTAGGGTGACAATACCGGTATAAGATACCAGGGATGAAATTGGATTGCCTGAGTTTAAAGCAAATGCCTTACCCACTGTACTATTACATTGGTTCACAAAGCACTTTTCTGAGCTAAGAAAAATGTGAACATAAAGGGATGTCAAAATTGGAATTTCAACATAGGCATCAACCAGCAATAATTGCCCTGGATGGCACCACAGCCAATATTACAAAGGGAAAAAAGATGTTGATGCTAGTGATCTTCAGGAATATCTCAGTCAAGAACAAAGAAGTAGCATGGGATTTGAAGAGGCAACAGTCAGAGGTAGTATGTGTGCATGCACATGTATTTATATGTGTGTTTCTCAGTATGCAATGTGCATGTAAAGTGCTATTTCTGTTTTAGCTGAAGTTTGAACTATTTATTACTATCTTTTTTTTGGAGGGGGACACCCGGTGACACTCAGAGGTTACTCCTGGCTATGTGCTTAGAAAGTTTCTGGCTTGGGAACTATATGGAACACCTGAGGGATTGAACTGTGATCCCTCCTAGGTTAGCTCATGCAAGGCAAATGCCCTACTGCTTTCTCCACAGCTCTGGCCCCTTGTTTATTACTATTTTATACCACACACTTTTAATCTAAATTTAGTCTATGTTTTATGATCGCTATAAATTTAGAGCAATCCATTATTCTAAATTCAGTGGAAAAGTCATAAAATCTGACACATTTTTATCTCATGGCAGAAAACTAAGATTTTACCATTGAATAAAAATTTATTAATTAGTTTTGGTCTGGGGCCTTGCCCAACTCTGCTCGGGATTCAGCTCAGGGCTCTGCTCAGGATTACTCTTAGCTCTGCATACAGCAGTCACTCCTGATAGGCCTCACAGAATCATATATGATAATGATAGAATCCAGGCCACCCACATGCAAGGCAAACTCTCTATGCTCTATACTATTACTCTAGCTCCTCAATAAAATGCTAAAATAAAACTTGATATTTTTACACCAAAATATTGGCCAGATCAAATTTTATCAGAGAAATTATGTTATTGGATAGTTATATCTTGTAACTTTATACTTCAGGTGAGCAGAAAAGATCCATAAAACAAAATGCTAACTATGGCATTATAATAATGAGTCTTCCTAGAAATCAAATTTATCAAAGCACTTTATTTTATAACTGAGAGCAGTGGTGCAATGTGTATATTCAAAAATAATTTTTTAAAGTGACAGGTATTTAAGTATAAGTAGATAGTATGTTAGAGCAGTATATTTTAGTACAATACATTGAGCATTCGAACTCTAGCAGTAATCTCATTCTAATAAAATTGATAGTAATTAGACCAACTTTTGATTGAATTTTGTAAATAGGAAAATAAATAAAAGAAATGCAGTGCTTTAAAAGTTCATACCAATAAAAAGTGGTTATTGTCACTTATTAGTAGGAAAAAATAAATTATAACAATGAAATATCTCATACCAATGAGGATGACATATGTCATAAAGTCTAAAAGTAATCAGTGTTGGTGGGGAGGTGATGAGACATGAACCATTGTTCACTGGTGAATGGAATGTCTACTAGTTCAACAATTCTGAAAAGCTATCTCGAAACTTCTCATCAAAGTAAGAACTCTGTTATAATTTAGAAATTTCACTTCTTGGCATTTGCCCTCAAATCAAAAAAGTATTAATATAATTAACTAATTAATCATTAATAATTGGTAAGTATATGTGTCCAACTATTTTCATTGCAGTATTTAGTAAGATATTCAAAATAAGAAAATAACTTTAATGATCAAATATAGAAAAATAAATCAAGATAAATCATGGTGTATTTGAACAGTGGTTTACTGTGTATCAGAAAGAAAGAATATAATTATTGAATACAATACTTATAGCTAAAACTAGAGGATGACATTAATCAGAAATAAAAAGGACAGACAGAATGTCTCTCTCATATGTGGGATATAACCATCTACAGTAAGTAAGCAACAAAAGGTTAAAAGCAATAACTTAAGAGTTAGTCTTCAGAACTGAGTCATTAGGTTGGGCAGGCATTGGGGTATTGGTAGAGGTAAGTAGTGGGATGGTGTTGGAAGATTTATGCATAAAACTATCTTTAACAGTATTTCAAGTCACAATATCTCCCTAAATATATAAATTAAATTTCATGGTATGAATAACTAAGAGTAAAATGCTTGACTTCATCATCATAAAAATGACTATTGAAGTTGGAAACTTTATAAAGCACTTGCCTTGCACACATCCTTGATACTCTAATATGGATCTCCAAGTCCATCCAGGAATGAAACTTCATTGGCCAAATGATGTGCGTGGCCACAAAGTGAAGCCCTTTCTGGGTTTATCAACTCACCTCCAGGGAAGGATAGCCTTCCCTGAAGATGAAGCCACACACAGGATGAAATCAGGCCGAGAATTCAGCACAGCACAGGAGACAGTCAGAGATAGGTGCTGGCATCAGAGTTCCAGTAGAGTTCAGTGGCCCAGGAATGAAACTTGATTGCACTGTCAGCTGCAAACATTGAGAACTGCTAGGTGTAGCCCAAATATTGAAAACAACAAATTAAAATAAAATTTGACTTCGTTAATTGAAATCAAAAACTTATTGTACATTTATATGGGATATTTAAAATAAATCACAACAAAACTGGGAAATTATTATTTTTATTGAATCATTGTGAATTACAAAATACAAGGTTATTCATGGTTGAGTTTCTGGAGTATAAAGTTCCAAAACCATTCCATTCATCACTGTCCACTTCTCTCCATCAGTTATTCAATTTACCTCCCATTCTCCCATTTTTGCAGCCTGCTTCTTTGCCAACACTTTTCTTCTTTTTTTTTCTCTTTTTTCTTAGACACTGTGATTTACAATATTGTTGCTTAAAGAGTATCATTTCTTACAGGATTCTGTCCCCCTCCAGGGTGACCATTTCTCTTTACCATTGTCATAATTTTCTTCCCTAATCTATCCTTCATTTTTCCAAACTTCCCACTTAAGAACAATTCTCAAGCACTTTCTTTGATTCTATTGCCTTTGAGCATTTGTTATTCCCCAGATATCTTTCTTTAAACCCTGCAACTGAGAGATAATTCTGTTTGTCCCCTTCCACCTCACGTAATTTAGCATAATACTCCATAGATTTTTCCTTGCAGAAAATTGCATGTACCTATCTTTCCTTACATTTGAGTATTATTTCATTGTATATCATAGTTTATACCACAGTTTCTTTGTCTAGTTTTCTGTTCTTTGGAACTATGGTTGTTTCCAGACTCTGCCTCTTGTTACCAGTGCTGCATCAAACAAAGTAGTGTGGATGTCTTCTCTGCAGTGTGCTTTGGGGACCTTCAAATATATTCCAAGAAGTAGAATTGTTGGGTCTTGAAGAAAATAAATTTCTAATGTTATGAGAACTGACAAAACTGTTTTACAAAAAGATTGTTCCAATTGATGTATCCACCATTAGTATATTAGTGTCTACTTTTCCCACAATCACATAAACACTGGTTATTATTGTTTTTTTTTTTTTTTGGTTTTTGTTTTTTGGGTCACACCCAGCAGTGCTCAGGGGTCACTCCTGGCTCCATGCTCAGAAATTGCTCCTGGCAGGCATGGGGGACCATATAGGGCACCGGGATTCGAACCGATGACCTTTTGCATGAAAGGCAAATGCCTTACCTCCATGCTATCTCCCAGGCCCTATTATTGTTTTTTTGATGTGTTTGATGTTTTTTGTTGTCTGTTTTATTTGATGTGCTGCATCTCTCTGATGCAAGATATTATTTTTACTTTCATTTCACATATGCTTAGTGATGCAGAGCACATTTTCTAATGAAATTTAGACATTTGTGTTATTATTCAAGGAAGTCTCAATTCAATTTGAATCTCCATTTTTGATGGGCTTGCATGCTTTTTTCTTATAAAGTTCTATCAGTCTTTTATTTTGGATACTATTTATTAGATGAATGATGGAAAAATACTTTCTCCCACTCTGTGGGACATATTTGTATTCTGATCATTATTTCCTTTGAGGTAAAGTAGCACCCCAATATAATACAGTTTTGTTGATTATCTTTTCTTTCACTTGCTTGATTTATAATGATGCATCACTAAAGATGCCTCCAGATTTATTGTCATGAAAGGCTTTGTCTATGATTCCTTCTATTAAATTTATACATTTTGTTCTGACATTCAAGTCTTTACTCCATTTTTATATGACTTTTGTATATGGCCCTCTCTCTTAGAAAGGACAACGATTACAAAAAGCATCAGAGGTTATAAAGTCAGTGAAGGTTGTAGTCATCATAGTTAAACCCTATTTGTCAACAGAATAGAGTGCAGAAGGAGAGAGCAGATGTTACCTCTAGGAAAAAATGTCCTAGTGCTAAAGAACAATTATAAAGACACATTTTTTATTTCACTGAATATCTCACTCATTCATAAAATCAATTTAGCATCCATGGTTCAGCTGATTTTATATGGGTTAGACTTGATATAAGTGAATTGATTTAAGAAATAAACAGTAGTAAAAAGAGTAACATTTATTATTTGCATTCATTAAAACCTCTCTAGTGTGTCGTCACAATTGATAACTTAGATCTGAGAAAAAGCAGACAGAATTGTCAGGAATAAAATGTGGTTTTGACATCTTGATACCATTACATTAGTGAAATAAAGTTACACCAATTAGGGACAGTAAGCAATTTATTTTAAAGTTGAATTTTATAGCATGGCTAGATGGTATATATATTTGCAGAACATTCTCCTTTCTATTAATAGCAGCTTCTTAATCATCTCACATGTCAATAGGATTATCAAAGTATTAGGACAGAATAGCTATAAAACCTGAATCAGGGGCTGGAGCAATAGCATAGCTGGAAGGTCATTTGTATTGCATGTGGCCAATACAGGTTCAGTCCTTGGCAGCCCATATAGTCCCCTTAGTACTTCCAGGAATGATCCCTCAGCACAGAGCCAGGAATAACTCCTGAGTACTAGAGGGTTTAGCCTAAAAAAACAAAACAAAGAAACAAAAAAACCTGATTGAGTTAAAGTTGGTAGTAACTGATTGCTCTTAAGACATTCAAAAGAAAGATTAAGATGTTATGTAACTTATGGTGATATATGTAGTTTTTAATTATATTGCATTTTTTTCTTATTTTACTATGTAAAATAGAGAAATACCCTGATTTAATGTCACTATACACCTAAAATTTTACTGTGAATGATTTGTGATCCATTTTGGTCAAATAAAAATTATTCAAAATAATAAAATAATAATAATAAAATATCAGATATCAAATTACTTAAAATTGATCTAGAAAGCATGAAAAAAAACTGTGCAAGTTTCTTTTTTTTTTTTTTTTTTTTTGGGCCACACCCAGTGACGCTCAGGGGTTACTCCTGGCTATGCGCTCAGAAGTCGCTCCTGGCAGGCACGGGGGACCATATGGGGAACCGGGGAATCGAACCGAGGTCCGACCTAGGTTAGCACAAGGCAAGGCAGGCACCTTACCTTTAGCGCCACCGCCCGGCCCCTAAGTTTCTTATCTGCTAAGAGAAGTGTCTATAAACACACTTTAGAAAAAATAAAATCTCAACAAAAAATTTTTTTATTTTTAATTTTTTTAAAGAGAATGCATTACATAATTGACATACTGATCATAATAATACAAAAGCAGAAAAACTAACAAAATGGAAGAGAAAGGAAAGAAGAAAAATTTCAGTAGCAAATGCATTTTTGAAAATTATTGAATCATAATGAATTCATTAAAAAGTCAGCAGAAAGTTTAGGAAGTTCTCTATTTTTTTTTAAAAGGATACGAGTTAAAAAATAAAGAAATAACAGTGTGATAATGGCAATTGTTGTCTCAACATAAATATTTTTATTATTAAAACAAGTCTCCAATAGGGACCAAAGGACATCACTTGCAAAAATAAACGAGGGTCTTGGCAAAGAAGGCAATTTAGGGTGCACCAGAAAGGTCTAAAAATAAGAAATGTTGGTGGGGAAATAAATAAGGGAAGAACTAAATATCCAAGCTAAAGTCAATGATAATAGAATGAAGGGAATAAAACCTTAACAATCTAAACTCAAAGGGGCCTGTTACATTGGCAGACTAGGGGACAAAGGGTGGTGGGATATTATGTACTTTGGTTCATTGGTTAAGGGAGGGAGGTTGACACTGGTGGTGGGAAGGGCCCTGACTCACTGTATATCTGACCTTCAACTATGAATATTTCTGTAGATCACAATTGTTTCAATAAAATAAAATTTAAAATATATAAGGAAAAATAGAGAAATAGCAATTCATCACATGGCAACAATAAAACTACTTTTTCTTTGCAAATGATAAAAATACAATGCATTAGTTAAGATTCTACAAAGGGAACTTGTCTGTATAGTTTCTTTTCTATTTATTTATAATATCTATGCACTTATCATATCATTATATTGGACTGTTGTAATAAATGATATAACTTATGATAATCATACTAATTGTATAATAGTATTGTAAATGTAATTAACCCTATTTTTTTGAAATACTGTACATAATTTATTTCATTTTATAGGTATAATATTTTGGACATCACCCAACTGTGTAAGTCATTTTACATTGATTATTGTTAACCCATTTTGTCTTTTATTGTTTGTTTGTTTGTTTGTTTTTTGAGTTATACCTGGCAGCACTCAGGGATTACTCCTGACTCTGAGCTCAGAAATTTCTCTGGAAGTCACAGGGTACCAATGGGACTCAGGGATTTGAACCACTGTTTTTTTGCATAAAATTCTCACTACATTTTACTGTTTGGACCAATGTAGAGAGAACTAGGTTTCAACAATTGAGCAAGTACAGAGTAGGGGATAAGATACTCATGTCCTTCCAAACAATTATCTACACAACTGCCAGCCAATTTCTTGGACTTTCCTGTCTCTTTGACTTTGAGAAAAAGAATACTGGTTTACTTACTGATAGAAAATGGCAGTAACATTTACCCCATACACCACTCATCACTTCCTACACATTTGCAAGACAGCTATGATATCTGTAGCTTCCCTCTCTTCTTAGTTCTCTGTGTTACGTCTGTAAGGGGACATTTTATGACTGGAGATGCTTCCCAGACTCATTTCTCTTCCATAATATTTTGTTTCAATCATTCTATATTCCAACACCAATATTGCCACCAGTGTGACCTTCTGTCCATCAATGTCCCCATAATTAGCCCATTCTTAAGACAATTTAACTTTTTAATTTGTTACAACAAAATGGCAAATGAAGATATCAGAAAATGTATAAATAAACTTGAATTTTTTTTTTGGTGTCACACTTGGCATTACTAAGGGCACACACCTGATTCTATGCTTAGGAATCATATCTGTTGGTATCTTATATAGTGCTTGGAATCAAATAGAGGGCCAGTTAATGCAAAAAAATGCCTTTACCTATTCTTCTACTATTTCTTTGGCCCTGTTATCTCTTCTTATTTGAGTGTTGAATATTATTTAACCATGATTACAAAATTGCTCATGACAATTTATTTATTTATCTATTTATTTCAATATTTTGTTACTTAGATACTTCATGATTTTCTATGTTCAATTTGATTTGTTAATCTATTATTTCTCTAAAGTTTTGTTTTAGAGTTGCTGTTTTACAGAGTTCACCAAAATTTACTCTAAGGTTAACTCTGTGATCATTAATTTGTCTTTGTGGACCATAAAAATGCCTCATACACTTTAAGGATATTGAAATATTAGAGGTTTATCATTCTTCATGAGAATTATTATCTAAGTATATAAATTCAGCTGTTAATATTTTTCTTATTTAACTGTCAAATATTTATAAATTTTTAGTAAAATTTAATATCTTTAAAACGTTTGTCTTTTGTTTGGGACTAAACCTGCCAATGGTCAGGGCTTACTCCTGATTCAGAGATACAGGATTACTTTGGCAGTCTTGGGGAACCATATGAGATGCAGGATATAAAACCCAGGTCAGCCATGTGCAAGGCAAGTAACCTAACCAGTGTACTATCTCTTTAGTCCCAAACTTAAAATATTTTCTAATATTAATATTCAAAATTTTACATAATTATATAAATATAATTTGACACTTCGGTTTCTCAAATAATAGAAACTTTATTCAGATTTAATTCAGAAACAGTTTCACAAAATTGTTGGAAATAAATTCTCAGTAAGTTTTAAACTCACAGTTAACTAGATTAGTTATTTTTAAATTCATTGAAAACTGAATTTTAAATTAAAGTTTTCCAGTTAGTATAAAGTTGCATACAGGATAATTCTGAGTAACAAAATAAATACTACTTTCATATGCATTTCTCAGGTAGTAAAAATGCACTTGTGTAAAGTATTTGATTAAAGATCGGTGGAAGATAAGGAGCAAGAACTGTAGAGGGTTATTCCTAATAATATACTTATTTAAGCACCATGACTGTAAAATATTTTGACCAATGTAGTAAACGGAAATAGATCAAACTATTGTTTGAAGGACAGTAGCAACAACATGTTTTACTACTCTGTACGAAGTATATATGCACTTAAATATGTAAAATTAGAATGATAGCCATAGTATGTTTCAAGTAGCTGCAAAATAAGAATGAAATTATAAATGTAAAACATTTTTGATGGCCTGGATTTTTTAAAATATTAGGACAAGAATTAGAAATACTATCAATCACTATAAATATTAAATCGAGAATTATATTATTTATACACATTTTAAATATCCCAGATGAACTCTCTAGAACTCACAGAGAAACAGGATTTCCTACCACCCCATCTGTCTATTTCATGGAATCCTTAAGATTTCCCTACTATTTGGATTTTATTAATTTTAGTGTATTTTTTAGGATTATTTCTTTCAAATATTTCAGTTTCAAATATGAAAAAAATGACTTCCTACATTATATCCCAAAAGTAGTGGGAAAAAAGAAATTATCACAAAAATTCAAAACAGTTTTCTGAAAAATATAATAAGCTAATCAAAAATGTGATTTTTTCCAAATTCTAATGATAAATGAGTTCATATTATCACAAGCCTGAATTAAATTCATTATTTGAATATAATCTGCTTCATGTTCTTTGCCAGAAATGTTTTCTTTTCAGATATGTGAATAATTATTTCTATTCATCCAATCTTCACACTATACATTCTCCTGGAGTAGACCAGTACATGAATTAATTAGACTGCTGACTCTTTTTAAGAATACATGATAAGGGCAATGAATGTTATTGCCTCTTTATCTTCAGAAATTGTAGTTAACCATTGTAGAAAAAAATTCCACATTAGAACATTTCACAAATTTAGTATGTAAATTAACACATTGATTATGTAGTAGTATGATTATATGTGAAAAAACCACTAGTAAATTTATCAACTTAAACGTTTATATTTGAAATATATAAATTTATCACTTTATTTTACCCTTTCTAACAAACTCTAATTTATATCACGTTTAAATATAATTTATATAATCTATAAATATTTCTATATGAATATAGTACATGCTATTTTTAAGTGTCTAAAGATAATATTTTTAACCGAACCTTAATAAAGATAAATCATGATTTATATTGATTGTTTAATGTAATAATATTTTCAGGCAGACAATTATAACAAGAATAATAAAAACATTATTATATTTTTATATAATAAGCATATTTTCTTAAGTCACACTTATAAGAAATGAAATATGTAAAAATAAAAGAACTTTTTTTCAGAAGTATGATTTTAAAACAATTAATACTTTCAATAAATAAATAAATTTCTCAATTTTAAATCAAATAATGGTTAGTAGAATGTGTGCTTTGTATTTGTACATATATATGTATATATGTGTATGCATATATTTCATAAAATGAAAGAACTTTTTGGAGGATCACATTGCTCAAGGCTTACTCCTGGTTCTGCAATCAGATATATTAGCAGTGTTACTCCTGTGCTCAGGGATCACTCTTGTCAAGTCTTGACCTTCCTCAATGTCCTATCACTTTTGCTCTGAAGAACTTTTGAAGTATCTTTAGTATCAGAGTGACATTTCATTAAACTAATTACATATGTGCATGCTGGAAGCCTAACACTACTTGACTACCTGGACTTCATTGGGAGTTACTCCCTAGCAGAGCCAGAAGTAGTCCCCTATGTACCATAGGGTATGGCCCAAAACTTAAAATTGATTTTCAATAAAATGTAAATTGCAATTTGAAGTAAAAAGCGATAGTCTCTATAAATATTCAAATCATATATTTTCTATATGTTCAACATTCAAAATAATTTTATCATATTTGCATGCATATTAATAATAACATGCTTCCAATTACTACCTAATTATATTTATTATGTTATTATAATAAAATATTATTATATATTACCAGTGATATATGAATTTAAAAGTTATACTTTCTACCATAATCTGTACTTTATGTAATCCTCTTACAACAAAAACAAAGTTTCCTTTATTATAATTTTCCTAAATTTATCTCAACATCACTTATTAGAAATAGATACAGTATCAAATCACCCTGTTCCTAACATTCCTTGTTTTATTGTGCTTTGTTTTATTTTAAGTTCTACTGACTAATTCCAACAATTTCCTTAGAATGTAAAAGTCATATTCTTAGCATTTCGGTTTTCATAAGTTTGAAATAAAGTAACTCTCCCACCTTGTGTTATAAGTAATGTATGGAAATAATACAACATGGCAGAAAATTGGCTTTAATATAAAATAAATCCCTGGGTACTTTTACATGAGAAGCATAGTTGCTATATTTTGAAGGATATTTATACTGTCTATACACACATGCACACACACATATACATATATATGTATAAATAGAGGGTGGCAATGGAAGTGTGGTGACATCACTGAACATAAATTGCCTCAAGGAAGTTAGATAACATCTTAAGCTTAAGGATAAACTGAGGTAAAAATGGTTAAGAAACTTCAACCATTTACTCATTAAACACCTTATCAAGTGGTTTGTTATTTTTCTACTACACATTTTATTTTTCGTTTTGGTTTTTGGGTCACACACGGCAGTGCTCAGGGGTTACTCCTGGCTTCATGCTCAGAAATTGCTCCTGGCAGGCACGGGGGACCATATGGGGCACCAGGATTCGAACCGATGACCTTTTGCATGAAAGGCAAACGCCTTACCTCCATGCTATCTCCTGGGCCCCAACTACACATTAAAATAGAAGTTATATTTTACTTTTAGCTTGTAAATTAAAAAATTTCTATGTGCTATTGTATCAATTATTTTTAATAATATGGATGGTCCTAATAAGTCCTAATAGAAAAATACTTGCTTTAGATCTTAACAAATTATATTAAGTTTTAGAAGTAATTGGTTTTGATTCAGTTATTAATTTATCCTTATTTGTTAAAAATATTAACATAACTACAGTAAATTTGCACCAATAACATTAACTTTATTAATATTTTCTTTTCTTCAGTGATTATCTAAAGCTTATTTATAAGAACACTATAAAAATCATCACATCTTATTCTTTCTAGGCATTGGTGATTTTGGTCAAAATGTTCAGTAAATGCAATCATAAATGCTTTCATAAAAATGTACATAATTGCAGTAAAATTGATGTGTACAATAATCCTTCAATTGTATGTTGTGCTCATATTTGATTTATCCTTTTATTACAGCATTTTATCTAGCAGAATTATAGAAGCTGTGAGTTAAATGAATTATTTGTTTGCTTATTTATGTTTTGGGTTGGGTATTCAATCCTCAATCACAATTGTTATTATTGATAGATAATCAATAATAATGAATTTAATTTTGCCTGCACATTTTAAAATTACTTGCCATAGCCATCTTCTGTTTTTTGTTTGTTTGTTTGTTTGTTTTTGTTTTGTTTTGGGGTCACACCCGGCAGTGCTCAGGGGTTACTCCTGGCTCCATGCTCAGAAATTGCTCCTGGCAGGCACGGGGGACCATATTGGCACCGGGATTCAAACCGATGACCTTTTGCATGAAAGGCATATGCCTTACCTCCATGCTATCTCCCGGGGCCCCATCTTCTGTTTTTTAAAAGAGTAAGGGCACACCTGGCAGTGCTGAGGTTGTTTGTGATCGTACTGTACTGACAACTATGAAATTTTAAGGTGTTACAATGTGGCTGAATAGTCCAGTATCTATAGATCTAGAACAAATATGAGGACTTGACAATTTGATAAAGTTCAGCTGTAGAGCTAAGCCATTTCTGTCACAGAGTATAAGGAATGATAGATACAACTATTCTCCCTAGACTGGCTTCTTCTCTGCTTAGTAATTTGATTAATAAACTAATATTTTATTAATGCATAAATTAAGGATGTTTTATTTTCAAATTAACTAAGAAAATATTTTATAATTTAAGTTGCCTTTAAATATAGATATATCCAATGTCTTTAAATATTATTGAATTAAAATGGTGTTATAAGATTAAATGAGTCTAGAATGCTTAACATTTCCTGCTTTAAGTCTTTTCTCTCTTCTTCTCAATTAGGTATTCGGAGTCAAACTAAACATTAAGTAGCCTTAACTATAAACTTTGAAGAAAATTTTCTAAAGAATCAAGGACTCGGGGCCAGGGAGATAGCATGGAGGTAAGGCATTTGCCTTTCATGCAAAAGGTCATCAGTTCGAATCCCGGTGCCCCATATGGTCCCCCGTGCCTGCCAGGAGCAATTTCTGAACATGGAGCCAGGAGTAACCCCTGAGCACTGCCGAGTGTGACCCAAAAACCAATAAATAAATAAATAAATAAAGAATCAAGGACTCATATAATCATGAAGCTTTTACCTGCTTATAAAATAACATATCTTCATAATTAAAACACATTTCATATTTCCTAACCTTTAAAACAGTCATTGGATTATGAGAATAAGATTCTTGTTTTGCGAATAATCAGTTGACAACCTATTCATTTAGGGATATTATCACTTTTTGCCAAAGTCTTCACCATCTGTTCTACATTCTAATTACCAATAAAAGAAGGACCTAATTCACAATTGCAACATTAACATGTTAGATATGATTTAAATGTATTTGTTTGTTTTTATATAAAGAATTTTAATGATGCATCTGTTCCACATTGTTCAATATTTTGATTCAGATCTTAAGAAAATATTTACATTAGGTATAGGGTAAACAGATATGCAAAGTTTCCAAAAGGATTAACTTCTATCAGTATATTGGGCTTTAAAAATAATGTGTTATTGGGGCGGGGAAGATAGTAGTTAGGCACTTGTCTTGCATATGGCCAACATTTGTTTAATTCCTGGTATTGCATTTGGCCATCCTAGAAACAGCAGGAATCATTCCAGAAAACAGAAATAGTAAGCTTGAGCACAGAGAAGTCTGTACCCAAAGCAAAAGAAATTATATTATTAATGTCAAAGAGAGCTTATATAATTTTAATTTTGATACTGTAACATTATTTGTTATTATTTTATCTCTGACCACTTAAAATTCTATCCGAAAATGTACAAACTTTCATATTTCAAAAGGCATCAATCATTGTATGTTACGAAGTGGGGCATTTGAGGAGGTAGTTTAGTAAATGAGGTAGTGAGAGTATAGTCCTCATTACAGGCATCAGTGGCTTCTTAATGGAAAGAAATTGTTTCCTCTCTGCTCACAGCCATATGAAGATACAATATCATGAGTCTTCACTTTGAAAAACTCTTACAAGAATTCTTCCAGACTAGCATTCTGATCTCATGCATCTAAGACACTTACAAACTATTGTTTATAAGCTACCTAATTTATAATACACTGCTATAATAGCTAGAGCTAAGGCCATGAACATGTGATTTTTGGAAAGTTACCATGACAAAACATCTAGAAAGTAAAGAGAATAGCTCCCATATTCAAATACATTTGAATTTTTGGATCATGTGCCTCAGAAACAAATTTCTCCCAAATTTGTCAATTATATAATTCAATAATTTCATTAATTATGCAGGTTTTTAGTCCATTAATTTGCAATTGAATGAGTCCCCATTAATACTAGATTAAGTGTGAGCCCATTAATTTAGCAGCAAATATTTAAATCTCTTACACATATTAGTTATGCAAAGTTAGCCATATAACATTCCAAAAATAAGCAAGACACTTTAAAAATTAACTTAAAACTCTTATAGATAAAAGAGAACATTTTTGTTTGAGGTGATTGTGTAAGATTTTATCCTTGCTATTTTGTAATAGCAATGAATGTAATACATTTTATTTATTGCTTAACTTAATTTTTGCATTCAATGAAGTTCTTTATTTTTAAAGTATTTTTCTTTAACTTATCTTTAAAATATTTCAGGTATAGATATGAAAAATGTGTAAAAGTGCTATATTAACTATTCAATTTATGACAAAATATTTACTTTAAGTATTTGCAAGAAAATAATCTCAATTTTATTTTTTGATCTCTACCTAAAGGAAAGTATCCCCAGCAGTGTTTATTGCTACATGTATAACTTTTTACCTTAATCATATTTTATAAATAAATATATTTCCACCAGTAATTGTTCATATTTGGATGGGGGCACTTGGGCCATATCTAGCAGTGCTCCTTTCTTTGAAATCACTCCTGATAGTGCTTTGGGAACCAATTTTGTGATTTGAAAGATTAGCCAGATTTGGCAATGCACATGGTATTACCCATCTACTATCTCTATGAAGGTTTATTGTATTGTTGAATACTACAAATCATAGCATATTATGTTGATTTATGCTGATCATTTTTGTAACTTAGTATTTCTTTATTTTTAATGTTTTTTGTTGTATATTATAGTTTGGATATTTTTCTAGCTATTCATTTGTTACTTAAAATTTCAAAGAGGGGCACTAGAGAAAGTTCAATGGGTGCGGTTTGTGTTTAACATGTGGTTTCCATCACTGCTATGGCTTGATCCACCACCTACTAGTAGAAATGACTTCAGTTCTGTGCTGTGTATAGCTTCTGAGCAACAAAAGTTGTGTTTTCCTAAACAAAAATAAGATATACATATCTTCATTTTTTGTGTGGAAAATTTTATCTTCAACTATTTATTCTATAAGCATTACACATATCTTGAATAGAGAACGCTGATACAAGAATGTATAAGCCAACTTTATTGAATAACCAGTTATAAATATCCTTAAGAAAATATTAGGAAACCAGAGCCATTGAGATAGCACAGTGGTAGGGCATTTGCCTTGCAAGCTGCAGACCCAGGACCAAAAGTGGTTTAGATCCCGGCATCGCATATGGTCCCCCGTGCCTGCCAGGAGAAATGTCTGAGCAGAGAGCCAGGAGAAACCTCTGAGCACAGATGGGTGTGGCCCAAAAAAGCAATATGTATATATATATATATATATATATATATTTGATTTTTATATATTATGTATATATATATTAGGAAACCATATTCATCAGCATTTTCCAGACTTAAAAATATTATGAAAGGGTTGGGTTAATTTGGTTTTCTGAAAAAAAAGTAATTCACATTTTTTTAAAAAGAAAAGAATACAATCAGATCATATTAGCAGATGGATAAAAATCATTACATAAATGTTTTTACTCATTCAGAGAAAATGAACGCTAGTTCTTAAATGTGACAAATATGTTCATCATTACTATTTCTTTTTGTTTATTTCGTTGTTGTTGTTTTCGGCCACTCGCAGTGGTACTCAGGGGTTACTCCTGGCTATGAGCTCAGAAATTGCTCCTGGCTTGACCATATGGAAGGCCGGAGGACCGAATCGGGGTCAGTTCTAGATTAGTGTGAGCAAGACAATGCGCCACCTCTCCGGCCCCCATTACTAGTTCTTTACAAGATTTTACCTTCTGCATTTAGAATACATATATTAATTTATAAGGATCTTAATGAGTAAATAAAATTCTTTGTTTCAAGGTGCTTGTCTTGTATGTGGCCAAAGGTTGAAACCCTGGTAATACATATGGTTGCCCCAGATTATCCATGAGTAATCCTTGAGAAAAGAGCAAGAAACAAGATAAAAAAAAATCCAATCATTATTTTCATTGAATATGTTCATAGTTTTTGATTATTATTAAAATTAATTATTGGAAACAAATGATTAAAGATACTGTGATATACCAGCTCTGTGTACACAATTCATAGATATTTCTATACATAATGCAGAGAATAAATATTTATGTGCCAATAAGATGACTCCATCAAATTATACTTAATGTGAAAATATAAAAATATAATATCAAATATAAAATATATTCCAGAAATCTATGAGTGATATCAGCATTAAATGAAAGAACAGTCTTTACACATGAACTGAATATATCAAAAAGATTATGACCTTATAACTTGATTTATAGATTCAAATATAAAATCTCAATAAAAATCTATAAGTTTTATATTTAGGCATATTGTAACTAAGGACTAAGTTGAAAATTCTCATAAAAACTTAAAGAGTCAATCACAGGGTGGCACTCTGAAAGAAAAAAAATAGTAGGATAGGTTAGACATACTGGGGCTTATAGTATGAATTAAGGTCTTTCTTTGTATATAGTAAACTCTGTTTCAACCCCTGACACTACATATGGTCCCCTAAGCAACACTAGTGGTTATTCCTGAGCATATAGCCAGTACAGTACCCTAAATTTCTAAATAAATATATACTTCTTAAAAGATAAACAGATTATTGTAACAGAAAAAGCCACAACCCTACACACATATATGGGCACTGAATTTATAATCAGAAGATTATTTAAGATAATAGAAGATTATTTTATTAATATATATTGCAAGTAAGTTTTCTGGATCTCTATTGAGAATAATTAATATTATAATTATTAATGATTAAGAAAATTATCACTGTTATTAAATATACAAACATGTTAATTTAATTAAAAATGATTTAATTTAAAAAATGAAAAACATAAATTAATATTAAAATATATTGAAATATAAATATTATATTGAAAGTAATAGCTATAAAGTAATATTTAAGTCCTTTTGCCTTTGCCTTTGCTTAACAATCTGTTAATAATTAAATGATCAAAGTATCTTCTCTTTAAAATATAAAATATTACACTAACTTTACCAGTTTTTCTATATACTGTCTATAAGTGAGATTATCTTGTCCTTTTGCTGCTGGCTTAATTCATTTAACATGATATTTTTCCAGTTCCATTTGTGATACAACAAATTGCATGATATTATTTCTTCCAGCTGCATAGTATTCCAGTGTGTACATTTTCCACATCTTCATGATCCACTTATTTATTGGGGGATACCTAGAGTAATTCCATATCTTTGGTACTATGCTATGTGCTGCAGCAATAAATGTAAAAGAATCACCTGGGGCCAGAGTTATTGGTAGTCCAGTGGTAGGGCTTTTGCCTTGCACACAGCCAATCTGGGACAGACCCAAGTTCAATAACCATCACCCTTTATGGTCCCCTGAGCCTTCCAGGAGCGATTTCTGAGCACAGAACCAGGAGTAACCCTGAGCACCACTAAATATGGACCCAAAACAAAACAAAAAATGTGCATCATCACTTATTATTAGGAAAATCTAAATCAAAAAAATAATAACAAATAACAATCCAAACCAAATAACAAAAATACTGATAATAATCTGTGTTGGAGATGTGGTGAAAGAGAAACTCTTATCTACTGTTTTTGGTAATATTGTCTTGTTCAACCTTCATGGAAAACATAGAGTCAAATCAGTAAATGAAGAATTGAGCACCATATAACCCAGCAATTTCTCTTTTGAATATCTACCCCCAGAACACAAAAATGTTTGTTCAAAAGCTAATAATTTTTAAAAGAATCTATTAAATGAAAAATCTATAGCACATATATCCATCATATACAAAGAATATAATCCTGGACTCTTGAGTGATTAAGTAAAGAATCAAATGAGTATCAAACAAGAGAAAAAAAAGACAAAGGTAAGGAAAAAGGTAAGACAACTATTAACAATATATCCATATGTGAGACCCATAAAACTGAGTGCCTGACCCAAAAAATTGCAGTCATCAGTTTGAAACAGTAAGCAAGACAAAGAAAATTGAAAATTGGAAAAGATAATTGAAGGATCAGCTGAACAGGTTGACTGTATGGAAAGAGCTAGATATTTTAAGTTCTGTTGTCCTCTTCAACAAGACAATGGAGGTTAGGGATTTCTGAATAGTTAAGATCATGTCTTTTTTTTTTTTTAATTATGAGAACAAAGATGCAAAGAGAGAGGACAAGGTAAAGTTACAGTGGGAGGACGATCACTCATAAACAGAATTCACCTAAGTCCCCTTGCTGGTATGAAATTCAGGGGTTTCAAAGTAGGCCTGGAGAGGTTACAGTCCGTAGATCGGCTTAGCAGAGAGGAGGAGAGAAGAGGCAGGATCATGGCCGCAGTGGTGGTCTTTATGTTTCTGGGGCCCCCAATCACACAGCTCGTTTGGTCCCACGTGGGTCGAGTGAGACCATCTTACTGTGGGGGTCCC
>PVKC010010017.1:0-18076 GCA_004027635.1 Crocidura indochinensis
TTTTTTTTTTTTTTTTTGCTTTTGGACTCTACATGGTGATTCTCAGAAGCTACTCCTGGCTCTGTACTCAAAAAACATTTCTGCAGGCTCGGGGAAACATATTGGATGCCAGGGATTGAACCTAAGTTGGTCCCAGGTCAACCATGTATAAGGCAAATGCCCTACTGCTGTGCTATCATCACTCTTGCTCGAAAAGTTATTCTTAAGGTTAGATGTGCTCTAGATATATCACTATACGTTTCTCACTACAGAATAATATATGAGAGATTGGAGATAGGTATCACATGCTCATTTTAGAAACCATAGATTTCAAGCATAAACAATTAGTCTTAACTAGGTAAATTTCCTAGAGTGGGTAAATTACAATTTATGATATTGTTGTTAATTATTTCCACAAAGCTTTAGCTTGCTCAGACATGATGGCATTGTGCAACTGCAAGATATTACTCTATCTCAAAACTTGCTTGGTATTTTTGAATTTTTTTTTTTTTTTTTTGGTTTTTGGGCCACACCCGGTGATGCTCAGGGATTACTCCTGGCTATTTGCTCTGATGTCACTCCTGGCAGGCACGGTGGGGATTGAACCGCAGTCCATCCTAGGTTAGCACAAGCACGCAAGCACCTTACCTCCACTGCCACCGCCCGGCCCCGGTATTTTTGAATTCTTTTTTTTTTTCCTTGATTTTTGGGTCACACCCGGCAGTGCTCAGGGGTTACTCCTGGCTCCATGCTCAGAAATTGCTCCTGGCAGGCTTATGGGGCCTGGGATTCGAACCGATGACCTTTTGCATGAAAGGCAAATGCCTTGCCTCCATGCTATCTCCCGGGTTCCATTTTTGAATTATTAATATCCATCTTTCACAAAGTCCTGCAGGCATCTCTTTTTTTTAATGACAACTCCTGGCAGCAGCTATTGATATTATAAATAATTACTATATATGAGAATATATGCTTGTGTGTATATAGTATTTTTTATGTTTCTGATATATATTTTTCAAGAATCATTCTGTTATGTGACTTTTTAAAGCTGTGTGTGTGTGTGTGTGTGTGTGTGTGTGTGTGTGTGTGTGTTGGGGTACTGTGGATTAACTGAGGCTACCATGCAAAGCAAGGGTGTATTCTATAACATCAACCTTATCATAATTGAAACTATAATGCAACTTGCATTGGTAATCTAACAAGCATTAGAAACTCTAAGGTTTGTCATCTAATCATACTTCTTTGCTCCTGCCTATCCTCTCAATCTTAAAAGATTCTCTTGTGTTTTATGTGCTTGATATTATCTCAAGTTCAGTTATGAATGAAGCTGAAAAGAGATCACAATAGGGAGTAGAAAAATAAGTAAAAGCAAAAAGGACCTCTGAAAAAATTCTGAAACTTATCAGATGCCTTCTTCTCATTGACCCATCTCCTATCTTTTTCTGAATAGCTTCCTAACCAGCCCAATGAAAGAAAACAAACTTCAGAGGGCAACCTGAGAAGATGAAGGACTTTTCCAAAAGTCCTTCTCAGATAATTGAGATCTCTATAGATAGGTAGAATGCTTTTTTTTCTTTGCCTGTGCATGCGTGTATGTGTGTGTGTACTTGATAAAGTGAGGGTTGAGGGTAGGATACCAGATAAATGCCAGATAATCTGAAGTTAATCTAATTGGTCATTTTGAGTCATTAAAATGTTTCTAATCAAAACTGATAAAGGGATCTAGCACCATATATTATGCAGCTGTCAGGAGAGATGAAGTCATGAAATTTTCCTATACATGGATGTACATGGAATCTATTATGCTGAGTGAAATAAGTCAGAGAGAGAAATATGCAGAAAGGTCTCACTCATCTATGGGTTTTAAGAAAAATGAAAGACATTCTTGCAATAATAATTTTCAGAGACAAAAGAGAGGAGGTCTGGAAGTTACAGCTCACCTCATGAAGCTCATCACAAAGAGTGATGAGTTTAGTTAGAGAAATACTACATTGTCAATTATCCTAACAATGAGAATGTATGAGGGAAATAGAAAGCCCTTCTAAAGTACAGGCAGTGGTGGGTGGGGAGGAGGAAGATTTGGGACACTGGTGATGGGAATGTTGCACTGGTGATGGGTGGTGTTCTTTACATGACTGAAACCCAAACATAATCATGTTTGAAATCAAGGTGTTTAAATAAAATATTTAAAATAAAAAAAGAAACTCTCTTTTTCATCTATAACTGGGATGGTAGAGGGGTTATTTCATACAGACAGACCATAGGACTGCAGGTATCTCAGATGCTTGTTTGTTATCTACAGGACATCAGGGATCCCTTACAAATACTTATGTTGTCAGAGACTAAGAAAAGTCAGGGAACAAGGAATCTGGGTAATGTCCAAGAGAGGCCCAGCAACAAAGTACAGAGCAGCAAGCCTCTGTAGAGGACAGAGATGAGAGAGCCCTTAAATCCATGCAGCAACAAGCTAAACAAATCAGGAATTCATACACTGAGGGTGAGAACTGCAAAATATGGGGGTAAAGTTATAGGCATGAAACTTCTTCTATAATAATATTGCAAACCAGTGCCTAAAAGAAAAAAAAAGGTAGAGAGAATAATAAAAATATCTGTCATAGGCAGGGTGTGAAGGCAAAAGGGTAGAGAGGAGGAAAACTGGGGATACTGGTGTTGGGAAATGTGCATTGGTGAAGGGTGTTGGACATTGTATGACTGAAACATAATCATGAACAACTTTGAAATTGTATCTTAGCATGATTCAATTAAAAGGTTTTTTTCTGTTGCTGTTTTTTTTTTGTTTTTTTTTTTTGTTTGTTTTTTTTTGCCTTTTGCTTTTGGGGCCAGACTTGGTAAAGCTCAGGGGTTACTACTGGCTATGCACTCAGAAATCACCCCTGGATTGGGGGACCATATGGAATGCCAGGTTATCGAACCATGGTCTGTCCTAGGTTAGCACATGCAAAGCAAACACCCTATCATTTGTGCTACTACTCTGGCCCCTAAATTAAAAGTTTTATTTAAAAAAATGAGAGGGAGAATAATATGACCAGGTCATGGCACCCTGAAGGCAACCAGGATTTGTTTATTTAGATCTGAGAGGATGAGACAAAAATGGAACAAGCGATATATTATATTGTAAGGACTAAAATAAGCTAGGATAAGTTAGGTATAATAGATATGATTTATTAGGATAAACCATGGTTTCTGGCTTCTTAGTTTTGATTGCTTTTAGAAATTCTTGAGTTGATTCTTAGTTGACATAAGCTCTACCATTACAGGCCCTTTGCCATTATGGACCCTGACAAGAGAGCAGTAAACAACTCACTGACCAAGGTGGACCACCTAGGTACCAGTTGGCTCAGAGAGATAAGGGATGACTGCATTTGTTTACACTAAAAGGGTAACTACCAGTTGGAAAAACATGATTTAAAGTTAAACATTGGAGAGCAATATGGGTACTGTGAGAATTAATATCCCCCAAACACCTAGGGTAGAGCAACAGATATAGAATAAGATTGAGATGGAGATTAATGCTCTTTTTGCTTCTGTTACTGGCTTGCTCTGAGCTATAGTATAAGTAATATAAGAAACCAGACCCCACCCCCCATTAGCTCTTGTAACTGTGTTACCAAGGAAACAAGGTCTCCACCCTGCCAGATCAGGATCCTCCCAAGGACCATCTGTGGGGTACATACAGGCCATATCTTTACAAACCATCAAGAAGTGGGCTAGGGTGGCTGACATCAAAGGCGGTTTGGGATAGTTAAGGAATTGCTCCTTTTTTTAGTTTGCATTATTGGATGTTTTTTAATTTTAACAGTTGTGTGAACCAATGAAATGTTTGAAGTTTGAAACCTTATTATTATATGGATTACTATAAAGGCCCTGGGTTTCTAAGACTCGAGGTTCCACTGTCAAACTTTCTGAGTCAGGAGATGGTGGACCCCCAGAACTCTGGATCAATAAACCTTGCTTTGCCGATTGTATCCTCTCAAGGTTTGTGGTCTTTATTTGAGGTAGTGGGCTTTGCCGGACCCTTTTAGCCATATAAGGAATCTGTACCCATCTACCAGAACTGTATGATAAACTTTAATTTTGTAAGTATTACTATATTGTAGGGAGGCTGGTTATAATATGAATTTAGGAAACAATACTTTTGAGACTGTTCAGCTCTTGAAGTAGCCCAAAGGCAAAAAGATCACATTCCTTTTACATACAAATCTTCCATATTAAAAAAGAGAAAGGGAGGCACCACTCAGAGCAGGGTGGAGCCCTCAGGAAAGGGAAGGCTATAGAAAATATATATGAGATTATGAAAAGCACATCAGCAGTGCAAGGAAAGAAATGATGAAAAGAACATGGAAAACTTTCAATGTGATAACATTCAGATTAGCTTCTATGTATGCAGAGAGTTCTCAGAAAAACATCTTTGGGAGGAATTGTATAAAACTTCCTCCAGAAAGCCTTTAGGGGCTTCTAACTCCTGTTCATCCTTGAACACAGTCTTTGATTGCTTATCTATGTTTCTTTTCTCGAAGCTGTCTACTCTGGAGAAACACTTGTACTCTCTTGAACATGTATTCCTTTCTTGATCTTCCCTCAAGTCTTTCTAAGAAAATTTTGTTTAATAAAAACTATCTTGCTTCACTATTTTGCCTGAAATTCTTTACTGCAAGAAAAAGCAATGAACCTGAAATGCCTGTGCTTTTCTTGACTGCCTTTCCTTAGAAGCAAAGAGAATTCCTTGTTCCAGCCTCATTCCACAGCTTCCTGAGTAATTGGGCTCTTCATATCCTTTCATATTTATATTATAACCTTTGGATTCTCAATAGCTTCTCCTAGTCTGGGGGCCTTGGTTTCTCTATGCCCAAGGAATTTATGATTTGCATCTCAAAGGGATGTGTTTCTCACACTGTGGGCTCTTTCAGGCTCTTTTATTGTTTCCTGACAACACTTTACCTGGGGTCCCCAATAACTGCCTGCAACTGTACAAATAAACTAGGAAGAGTACTTTCTTAGGGCAAAATTTTTTGATTTTTTTGTCTTAAACTCAATTGGATGACAAACTGACACTGCACTGTTTCCCTGGCTTGTGACATAGATTTTAATGCTTTTATTCTGTTTCTAATGGAGATGTAGTTTCTGCTTTGGTCTTCTCACTAGTTCCAAATACAGTGATATGTTCCTTTTCTAGATTGCCAAGTTCATGTTGGTTTAGAAATAAACTTGCTGGAGAAAAAGAATTTAAGAAAATTACTAGTACCTGGTGTGGTTCTTATTTCTCATTTAATGCTAATAAAGTTAGTCTTGGATTATAGGCATTTAAAGATAGCCCAGAAACAGATCCTCCTTCCTCCTGGGGAAATTTATGTTCTCTAAAAGGCTACTTATGACTCATTTTGGTAGTCATGTGTACATTTTAGAGCTGGACTGCACATTATATTTGATCAGGAAATAGTGAATTTCTCCTTAGATAAAGAAACACAGAAAAAAACGTGGAAATATGCATTCTTCAAAAAAATTTTGTCTTGTGCATGGAGAAGGTTTACTGTATCCTATTAGAAAAGACAAGTTCATTGATTTTAACAATAGTCAGATATTCATTATATACTATGTATATATACATAGCATTAGCATTCAAAATGTTGACTTTTGTATTAAATACTTCCATAAAAATGAATCTAGAAAAAAGGATAATTTCCCTAAAACAAAAAAACATCTACATAAGATTCTTATGTAACCTTGACTCCAATCATAAGTTAACATTGACTGAAAGTGCTATTTTCTCTTGTCCTCCAGTATATTTGCATCTAATCAGAATATCTCTAGTATAAAAATGATTAGCAGTTCACTTTTACTGGGAAATCATTGTTAACTATTTTTAATTTTTATCTCTCTTCTTTTAATTTTTTCCATTTGACTTGTCTTTATTTTTCTCCAGGCAAATGGTGGACATTAGTGTGTGCCTTAATTCCACACTTCATTCATAATTTGTCTCCCTGTTTACATTCTTTGTACCTATCTTATTACAGTAATCATTCACAATGTTTTAGATGTTGGTAGCTCAACTTTCTTTCTAATAATTTTTCATAAAAAGCATATAGAGAAAAAGAGAAATGAAAATGTGCTTAGTCTTCAGCTACTCTTCACTAGATTTCTTAAAAAGCATGATCACACAATGATGTTAAAGGAGACATTAAGGAGATATAAGTGTGAGAACGTTACTGTAAAGATAGGTGAAACAAGACTCTGTTTTCTATTGATTTTAACAAAGGCCTAGATAGTACGCATTGGAAACTATTTTAAATCGAAGGAGAACTAGTCTAGAATTGAGTAGAGAAATCTGGATTCTAGATTAGAAAGAAATATGCTAAAAAACTGAGGACATTAAAGGCCCTTGTGAATACCCTACTTTATGTTTAGCTTTTGTGTTACTTAAATGAGCTTTAATTGTCTTTCTGTTACCTTTAGCATAAAGGACTCAAACCAACACATTATGCTTCATATATCAATTATTGGAACAATAAAGTAGGTCACATAGGTGAAAATGATTCCCAAGGAAGTTATAATTTCTTTATAGTTTCTCTTTAACCCTAAATCATGTTAACAAAGATTATTATTTTTTGTTTGTTTGTTTTTGGGTCACACCCGGCAGTGCTCAGGGGTTACTCCTGGCTCCATGCTCAGAAATTGCTCTTGGCAGGCACGGGGGACCATATGGGGCACCCGGGATTCGAACCGATGACCTTTTGCATGAAAGGCAAACGCCTTACCTTCCATGCTATCTCCCGGGACCCATATTATTTTTTCTATGTAAAACAGTTAAAATAAAAAATGCACATATGATTATCACAATTGGTCAGCCTCTGGTTAGGGTCAAGAGAAAGATAGTAGATAGTAGAGAAGATTCAAGAAGTTATGAATATAAAGGTCCTGTTTTACTGAGGGCCAGTCAACAGAAAGACAAGGTAAGAGGTTGAAATATAAATTACTGGCAATAAGCTAGTGGGTTGAAAAATGATGCATTCATGTCCTCAAAGTAAGATACCTTGTCTGTGCTATAAAAAAGTAGTAATTTCATTTTATTTTGTAGTTTGTTAGCTTTGGAGCCAAACCTGGTGGTGCGCAGGTCTTACTCCTGGCAGGGCTCTGGGTATAACATAAGTTGTTAGAGATAAAACCTGAGTTAATCACATACAATGCAAGCAACTTACTCACTATACTATTGCTTCAGCTCATGGAAAGTGGTTAAAAGAGAAAAAAAATGATAATAGGAAAGCTCATCTTTAAAATGGTGATATATAAGGTCAGAAAATTAATACTATGTGTAAGGTGGTTAAAGTGATTTTCTTACAATCCTTGATACCAGATATGATTCCTTGAGCACAGTCATGAGAGATCCCTGAGAACATGCATGTGTAGGTGTGGAAGAGGAAGGAAAGAAGGAAGGGAGGAAGAAAGGGAGGGAGGAAAGAAGGAAGAAAGAGGAAGAAAGTGAGGAAAGGAGAAATGGAGGAAGGGAGGAAGAAAGGGAGAAAGGAATGGAAGTAGGGAGGGAGAAAGCAAGGAAGGAATAGAGAGGGAGGGAGAGTGAGGAAGGAATAGAGGGAGGGAAGGAGTGTGGGAGGGAAGGAAGGAGACAGGGAAGGAAGGAGACAGCAAAGGAAGGAAGGAGAGAGCAGGATGGAGGGAAAGAAGGAAGGAGGAGCAAGGGAGGAAGGGTGGGAAGAAGGATTTGAGGGAGAGAGGGAAGAAGGAGGGAAGGAGGGAAGAAAGGAAGGAAGGAGTGAAGGAGCGAAGGAAGGAAAGAAGGAAGGAGAGAAGGAAGGAAGTAACAAAGGAAGGAAGGAAGGAAGGAAAAGAAATAATGGGTAACTGAAGGTTGTTTCCCTTCAGCATACTCTAATCTGCACACTAAAAGAAATGTTAAATTTTGTGTGTTTGTTTTTTGGGCCACACCGGTTTGATGCTCAGAGATTACTCCTGGCTATGCACTCAGAAATCACTCCTGGCTTGTGGGGACATATGGGACACTGAAGGATCTAACTGAGTTGGTCCTAGGCTAGTGTTTGCAAGGTAGACACCTTACCTCTAGTGCAACCACTCTGGTCCCGAAATGTTAAATTTTTGAGGGAAGAATGAACTGAGGTTTATCTTTGGTGCTTTGGTAAAGAGTATACAGTTAGTTTTCTTTGGCAAATTTCAATACATTCTATGTCAAATAGCAATATTTAGATTATATGGAAAAGTTATGCCAGTAGGTATAACATCTCTTCTTCTAATAATGAACTATCCTAGATTTTAATTTTCTTGTTGGTAGTGGTTTGGGGATCACATCCAGTGTTGCGCTCTGTGCTCAAGACTCACTCGTTGGCTGGGCTGTGGGTTCAAACCTGGGTAAGCTGCTGAAATGGTAAATGTCCCTACCTGTAGTTCTATCACTATGAACCATATTATAGATTCTGAGAACCAATTCCCATCATGGACTCAATGATGAATTTTCATCTGCTAAATCTATTTAAAGGATATACTATCATTCATATTCATAACAGAAAGGTTCTCAGACAATGAGGTTGACGTTGAGGGCACTTGGGGCTGAGTTCTGAATAGCTGACATCTGTGAGGTTATCAAAGCTATTTCAATTTAAAAATTCTGTGACTAGATCATTGCTTGTTTAATATGAACATGGCTAAAAAAAAGATTTAAAGGGGTCAGACATGTGGCTCAGAGTGGTAGAGTACATCCTTTGCATGTGCAAGCCCCAGGGCATAATCCCTAGTCACATATTACACTCCCAGAACCATCTGGAGTGCAACAATAAAAACTAAAAAGAAAAAAATTATGGGGCCCAGGAGATAGCATGGAGGTAAGGCGTTTGCCTTTCATGCAAAAGGTCATCGGTTCGAATCCTGGTGCCCCATATGGTCCTCTGTGCCAGCCAGAAGCAATTTCTGAGCATGGAGCCAGGAGTAACCCCTGAGCACTGCCGGGTGTGACCCAAAGACCAAAAAAAAAATTATATTATGGGAAATATTTTATGAAAGACAGAATCATCTCTGAATACAAAATTTAAAGTCAGATTAATAAGCAGAGGCTATTTTGAAAGAAAGAAAATATATTTTTAAAAAGCATTGTTGTGGGCCAGAGAGATGGCACAGCAGTAGGGCATTTACCTTGCACACAGTCTATCTAGGAGGAACAGTGGTTTGGATCCCAGCATCCCATATGGCCCTCCTTTTCTGTCAGAAGTGATTTCTGAGCGCAGAGCCAGGAGGAAACCCTGAGCACCAGGGTGTACCTGAGTTCTCAGGTGTAACCCAAAAAAGCAAAAAAAAAAAAAAATATTGTTGAATAGTATAATTGTAGATAAATAGTAACTAATCATTTAAAGCAGCAAAAAAAAAAAAAATCAAGATAAAATTCCAAAAGCTGTTTGACTCAAAGATTAAACCAAAAGGCATTTGATTAAAATATACTTGTATCCAATTACTGTTTTTTATTATCTACATCCATGAACACATGCATATATTTAACTATGCCTGACTAAATAATACAAGAATCTGCAAGGATTTGAAGGGGATCTGCTACACCATGCACATTTTGCAATACTGATTATACTAATCTGAAGGCAAATATAGAATAACTCTCTGACCTCCCCCATCCTTCTTAATAGTTGGGCCCAAATTTAAAATAACGAAGTTTCTCTCCCTTTCCAGAAAAAAAGAGCATTATCATCACTATAGATCAGGGGGATCAGGAAGAAAGGAGGTGCCAAACCAAAAAAAAATCTTACTAATATAGCTTTTATTTTCTATTTGTATTTCCCATATATTTTTGTCATTTTCTTACAATAAATTTACTGTCCCAGTCATACATCACATATCAGGTAGATGTATATACAGATATACACACATTTTACTAATCTTTGTCTTAGTATCTGGTACTTTGTCAGGCCTGCTTTATCTCTGTGTTTTAATTTCTTTGTACACATAAAGATAATGACATCAAATTAAATGTGCACTTCTCCATCAGGCAATTGAATTTAAGATACAGAGGAAACAATTTCAGTTTACCAAAATTTTGACTATCAGTAAATCTAGTAAGTTCTTTGAAAAAAAATTTTTTTTCAGAATTTAAAGCCATAACAACAGGAAAATTTTTGGTTTTGTCAGTTTTGGTGGTCACACTTAATGGTGCTACTCTCAGGTTAATCCTGGTTCTACGCTCTGGAATCACTGCTGGTGGGATTGGGGGACCATTGGGATGCTGGGGATTGAAACACACTGGCTGTATGCAAGGCAAATGCCCTACCCGCTATACTATTGTTCCAATACAACTAAAGAATTTGTTTCTATTAAAATTTCATTTTATCAATTGTGTCCTAATGTAAAGTTATATAAATGTATTATTTTCTATTACATGCTATAATTTTCATAATTCCAATAGTTTAAAGACTAGAGATAAAGTAAATATGTACTTTGTAAAACCTTGATCAGCAACTCTTATACTTTCATTTTATTATTTAATGTCAAATGGAACATTCAATAGTAAAACTAAAATCTTCGAAGTATTAGACATATCAACTCTTTGGAAGGTAATATGCTATCAAACTATTGTCAGGTTAAGCAAACAATTCATACACACTAAAAATCAGACATTTTAGATGTCAAAAGCCTAATTTAAAAGACCAGAAATTCAGTCCTGACTGCAAAAATTCTTTAATCAAGATATTTTGTAGCTTGAATATCAAATTAATTTAGGTTTTAAAAAGAATAACCAATATCTAACATACTAAATGTATTTATATTAGTAAAATAGATTTAAATTATTCCCATAAAAATAACTTTTAGAAACTTTTAGTAAGAAATCTTCCTTTCTATTTTTATCCACTTACATTTTTAAATTTTGATAAATTGCTATTATTAATTTCTCTTTTTTTGTCTCAGATAGTAGGTAATAATAACAATTTGTATATTTTGATACACCTTATTTAATTTACATGGGCAGTTACACATATCAGCATTTTGAAATACCCTCCTTTCATAATTTTGTCTATGGGAACACTTGCATAAATTGTCAGCACTAGAGGTAGCCATGGGTGAAATGGTCTTTCTTATTAAATGTCACAAGATTTAATGTCACTGTATAATTGGGATGGAAGGATAATTGCACTAAACTCAACATGTCTTTTTCTACTAACACATTATTAATCCACAGGAATGTTAAAAGATGTTTAGTAAAGGTCCCATTCACATGAAAATTGTTGGCACTTGCTAAAAATTACACTATTTTATTGGTTAGTAGAAAGAACTTATAGTGGAATTCACAGCAAGTTTGACTTTTCAAGTGAAATTATAATGTGTCTATTACAAAAATTTCAAACTCATTCTATACGTATATTTTAAAAAGATATTATAATGGCCTGGTGTTTAAAACACTATTGTAGTATTGTCAAATGAACATAATTCAACAGTCACATAGGTGATGTTTAACATGTGCTTATGACACTTTAATGAAAATCTGTTTGGTTCTGTCCTTGTTTGGTTTTGTTATCCTTGCTCCAACTAGCAATCAATCAAGCTAGTTATCTCTTTATCTTTCTGTTTCTCTCTCTCTCCTAGCCACACACATAAATAACATATAATATCCTCCCTTGTAATATGTTAGAATCATAACTGAGTTTCAGCTAATAAGTATTTGTAGAAGTCAGAAACCATAGCTATAAAAATCTGCTTTGTGATCCTACTTTGTATTGTCTATTCTTTTTGCAGCAAATACAAGATCTAAGAGAAGATTCCAAATCTTGATCTTGCTTATTATTTTACAAAAAGTCCTGATAATGAGGCTAATTGCAATGTAGTTGGTTACCCTAATGTAAAATTAATTTAATTAATGAATGTCATTGAAGTTGGAGTGGATGATGGTTGAATGGATGGTGAGGCCAGGTGCCTGCACCCTCTTTCAGCTGGCAGTCTGAGGGTTCAGGATAACAGCAAGGAAATAATCCACAGGCAGTCAGTAGAAGTCAGGAGACATGAAGCTTTATTATAAGGCTCTAACCACCGTGTGTGACTTCTAAGCTAAACAGCTTCTCTGCACCCAACCTTCTCTCATCTCTTCATCCTGCCTCTTCCTCCTGAGGCTTCTCTTGCTGAATCTCTTACTCAATCTCTCTCACATCCCTGAGGCAACCCCTTTATTAATAACCACAGACCCCTCCCATCCAAGTAAGATAGATAGAAATTGGGAGAGGGAAGGCAGAACCCTAATATTGGCCACACCTCCCCAACGCTCAATGCTAATCTTACTTGATGGTCAGACCAGCCCACTGCTGTGAGAGGTCTGAGGTTGGTAATTAAGGCTTCTGGGAGGAGTGATAAAAGAGAGATTCAGCAAGAGATTCAGTAAGAAGCCTCAGAGAGAGACAGGTTGGAGAGATGAGAGATGGTTAGGTGCAGAGTCTGTTTAGTTTAGAAGCCACATATGGTGGTTAGAGCCTTTTATTAAAGCATCATGTCTCCTGACTTCTACTGATTGCTGTGGATCATTTTCTAGCCATTATCCAGAACCCCCAGATTGCCAGGCCGAAGAAGGTTAGGTGCCTGACCTGACCGAGAAAGGCCTCACAATCCATCCACCATCATTCACCATCATCAAGGAATCTTACTAATTTAATTAATACAACACTTTAACTCTGTTTTCATTCTTTATTTCTTCTTCCATTCACTTAATTTTCTTTCTACAAAAGTTAGAATATACCCTCTGTGGGTACTCAAAATCAACTTTTTCTTACTACTGATTAATAAAATTGTTTAAAAATATTTAGTTATGGAACCAGAGCAGTAGCATATTGGTAGGGCATTTGCCTTGCATACAGCAGACCCAGGATGGACCTAGATTAGATTCCCAGTATCCCTTATGGTTCCCCAAGCCAGGAGCAATTTCTGAGTGTAGGGCTAGAAGTAACTCCTGAACAACATTGGGTGTCCCCCCCCCCAAAAAAAAAAGATTGGAAAAAAATAAAATATTTTGCTTTTCAAGTTTCAAATTCCCAATTATTAATGTGCCCAAAGATTTTTTATGAAATCATAGTTTGCAGAACAGCGTTCGCAGGGAAATTCCTTCATCTCTATATTTTCATGTAAAATTTGTACACTAAATGTTGCAATCTATATAAGAATCTACATTTTTTGTTTGTTTTTTGGATTACACCTGGCAGCACTCAGGTGTTAATCCTGGCTCTAGGCTCAGAAATCACCCCTGGCAGGCAGGCACAGGGGACCAACTATATGGCATGCCAGGATTAGAACCATCATCTTTCTGCATGAAAGGCAAGTGCCTTACCTCAATGTCCTGCATGAAAGACAAATGCCTTACCTCAATGCTATCTCTGTGACCCCAAGAATCTACATTTTAAAGGAATTAATAGTAAAAGTAATCTATACCTCATATTTCAAAGTCTAATTTAGCATTTTAAATACATTTGTGAAATTTACTTGTAAGGAAGTCTATATACCTTGTAATTATGACTTTGATACACTTCACATTTATGTTACTTTCAAAACAGAAGTTTTGTGACCAATAAGAACATTGATTTTCCCCAGTCTTATCTTTCTAGGCAGAACTAAATCATCATCATACCAGCATTTTAATCATTCATTATAAATTAATTTCAAATTTTCAGACAGTTCCAACTCTTGTCTATCTTTATTAGCTATAGACGCAGAAATGTTCTATTTTATGGCAAAGTAAACTGAAGCAGAAAAGAAATACACTTAACCAGCTGTTTATTTAGACAAAACTAATTTGACTTATTGTGCCTTTCTCTCAGTTTTATAATTTTAAAGAACAGAATTGGAAGTGGACAAAATACTTAAAGAAAATTGAATGAATTAATTAAATGTAATATTTTTTATAGGTTTGAAGTGTTAAGTTACATATATATCTGCAGTCCAACATGCATAGTACTATTTGTATTGAATATGGCTCATTCGTCACAGGTTTCTATCATTTAAGTGTATTTAAACAGACCAGAACTGGACAGTGCTAAAAAACTCTGAGGCATATTATTTGCCCTAATCTCTAGAATCTCAGTTAGCGATAATCCAATATACCTTATTTTTTATTTTGAGGAAAATAACAAACAACAAAATAAAATAGACTCTAAAAATTTTTATTATGTACATTTTTTGACAATGTTATCCATTTACAACCCTAAAATAATCTTAATATTAAGACAAAAGGGATGGAGTAGGAAGCTAAACAGTTTGGGATCCACTAGTAGTGCCATTTCCATGTACTAATAAATGCAGAAATAGTTGTCATGCTTACATCTCATCTCTACTAGGGCTATCAAGATAGTTATGGATCCAAATTCATCACATGTATAATTTCCATAACTATCTTTAGCACCAAATTTGTTAGTTGATAAGTGAAAATAATGCATTTAATCTGTTCCTCAATTTTGAGGTATTTATACAAGTAAAGCCCTCATAAATTTTAGAACACAGAATGTAGTTGTATTAAAGGACATCAAAGACCAAAAGTACATGATTGAAAGACTTATTCACTCTTTGTCTATGGATAAGACCAACTTATATCCCAGATCCTCATCCCAATTGTCTTTGTGGATATCATAATCTAACACTAAATTTGCCTATTTGCTTCCTGTTCCTACTTTTCTAGATTTTTTCATATCATTTCTACAATATTTCATATTCTGTCTGTCAGATTCTCATTCTTTCTCTTTACGTAATGTGACACTGACTTCTTTTCTCTCTAGTTTGATCATATCTAATGGACATTGCTTTTAGATTCTATCCATGACCTTTCTTGCCCACTTCTGAATCATATATTATGCCTTGTGTAATCTCAGATTTGACATTATATTCACTGCAGACATCTGGATGTCTTCTTTCCCCAGGACAAAAAAATGAATCAAAATTACAGTAACCTACTGGTTATGCAAACTGAAGTAAATTACTTATAATAGTGATAGTAACAAAATACAAAGCAGGATACTCAGCAACCAATATACATTATGTTACACATATAAAACCAAGTTCCTGATTTCACTAAAAGTTCCTATTTTCAAAGGACCTAATTTTTGCCATCTTTGATGGGTGTGTAATCAAATATAATAATATGGGTGCAACTGAGCAATTATCATGGCATGCTTGACATCAGTACATTAAAGTTGCCCTGTTCGGGGAACTAAACCTTTCTTTACAAAGAAGCCACAAACAATAAGCAATAAGAATGCTTATTGTGTTTTTGCAAATTGAAGAAAACGATTACTGTAGATTATAACAATTTAAGAATTTTAGTCTGAACAATACAACCAGTTCAGGAAAATCTCTCTTAAACATAGTAATTATTTTAATTATTTCTCTTTGGCATTTTCCTATTGAAAAATTCTCATTGTATTGTTTTAATTGAGATAACTCAATTAAGTCATAGAAAATTTTAAATTCTACAAAATTGCAGTAGTTTTTATTTTAGGTGAATCTGAAAACCATTTTTCCTTTAAATGACTTCAGTTAGAAAAACTGTGTAATATGTTTACTCCACGTATGAATTTCTCGGCTGCCTCAATCTACATAGTAGCTGTATTCTGCATTTTACAACATCACATTTTCAGTAAGGTAATTCAAACTGCATGGAAAAGGGATTCAAGCTGAGATCAAGAATGCCAAAGAACTAAAAATCACAGAAAAGCAACTGGCTATTTATTATGGTCCTGATTAAGAATGCAAAAAAGGCAGTTCTAATAGCTTCTCATTAATGTGGTTAGAAATATTTAAATCACTAATGAAAGAATCAAACTGCAAAGAAAGAAGGTGTAGAATGCAATTTTAATCTGATTTATACATGCTACTTTCATTCAAAGATATCCAGACATATGACAGGTTTCAAGAAAGATAGTACAGCAAATTGGGTATTTGCCTTGTACGTGTCTGACTCAGTTTAAATCACCCTGAACATTGAGAGAAGTGATCCATGAATGTAGATCTAGGAGTAAATCTTGAGCATCACTAAGCAAGATGCTTCCAAAATTCACATAGTAAATTTGGCATATATAAAAATGTATACACATATGTCTATGTGGTTTCTGACTCTTGGGTTCAGGTACTTTGATAATGACATCGTTAGATCATATATATCTACACCTATCTATATACACACACACACATATATATATGGAGATATATATATATATATGAATGGATTTCTATAAAGCTTGGATATTACATGAATGATCACATCTACCCAATACTAAGGAAGACCTAGAATTGATCAGGTTAACAGATATTCTTTGCAAGTGTTTCCTTTATTAAAATCTTGGTAATATTTTATTTTATGATGTCAAGATGTGGATATAGTTGGTACACATGCAAAGGCCAATATTTGCTTAAAAAGTATTATATGAGATGCTGCTTACTTTATCTGCTCTTCTTCTGGACAACTACGAAAAAGAGTATCGTATTTTCCAGCATATAAGATGACTTTTTAACCCATGAAAAACTTCTTAAAAGTCGGGGATCATCTTATACACTGGTATACGGTATGCTGAAACTTACTCCCACTTCAGGGATCCCCTCACCTCTTACCACTGCATCCCATCTAGCTGCCAGGCATCATCACTCAGTCCTCTGCGTGTCCTGATTCATCTATCAGGACACACAGAGGAGCTGAGTTTCTGAGCGCTACGTCCCATCCAACTGCCAGGTGTCATCTCTGGTATGTGGCTTTCCGGTGCTCAGTCCTCTGTTCAGCTTTTATGGGACACAGAGGAGGTGCTCTGTCTCCCTCTATTTCTTGTATTAATCACTGCACCCCAGCCAGCTGCTCTGGAAGAAGCCCCGTCTCCCTGCTCTCAATGTAGATAACAATTAAAAAATCACAGTCACTCACCACAAATGACAAATGTAAAATGATTGTTGGAGCTCCAAAGTCTAACTTTATTAAAAATATACAAGTAGTTAACCTTTGAGAGTTCTACTCATTTTCTCTTATGTTTTTTCATTTCCATTTGCTGTGCATTAAAAGAGAGGTAGTCTTATATGGTGAATATAGCCCAAACACTATATTTTAACAAGAAAAGTAGGGGGTCATCTTATATGCTCAGTCGTCTTATATGCCAGAAAATATGGTATTTGGAACTATATACAAATAGAGTCATCTTTAAAAGTATGATGAATTTTGTTTGTTTTGTTGACAAAGATATTTTGAAATGTATTATTTTTATGACAACCTAGATTAAAATAAAAAGTTATCATTATAAATGTAGGTTATACAAGTTAAAATTATTTGACATATAATGTGTATAGAGCTAGAATATTTAATTGATTTTAGAAATCATAGTGGTTTATAAAGAACTGTATCCAATAATAATCTTCCTTAATAAAGACTAGCATTATTGAAAACTATTTTTCTCTTTGATCCATATTTGATCGGTGATCAACATTTTGCGTATTATGAGCCCACATTATTCTATTTTAGTTTTTTTTCTCAAAGACTTTATTTACATTTCACATAATTCTTTTTCCAGTTACCTAGTTGTTCAAATAGAAGAGTCTTAGTCGTTATTAATGTGTCTTGTGAGTTACATTTAATCAGTTGTTGAATACTCTGGAACTCTATTTATGTGGAGAGTTTCTGAGTCTCAGAGACTTGAGTCTCTGTCTCTATGTGTGCTATTTTCTAGGAGCTCATTTTGTTCTGAAAATTCTAGCCACAGTTTCTGAACACTTCTATCTCTTTTTTTTTATTTAACCCTGCTTCTATATTTTACTCAGATATTTCATGGTCTTCTAGCAAAATTTTTAAAAATAATTTCTAGTTACTTTCTGGAAAGTACAATAGATCTGATAAATCTAGATTAAAGATTGCATGCAGATATGCTATGCTAGAGTTTTTAAAATTGTGGTTGGAGATCACTACACCTATATTTCAAGTTTGTAGTTACTGGCCATTTATAGAAAACTGTCTTTTTAAATTTGGGACATGATTTTTAAAAGTCTTAAAATTAACCTCCATTTTTTCCCACATACAATAATAAGAATCCAAATAGTTGAAGGTATTTGAAATTTGCAT
>PVKC010010018.1:0-15556 GCA_004027635.1 Crocidura indochinensis
GCAGTGCTCAGGGATTAATCCTGGCTCCATGCTCAGAAATTGCTCCTGGCAGGCACGGGGGACCATATGGGGCACCTGGATTCGAACCGATGACCTTTTGCATGAAAGGCAAACGCCTTACCTTCATGCTATCTACCGGGCCCCTCCAGAGGCCTTTTTACACTTGTAGAAGCTTAACTGGGGGTGGCAGATAGTTGCTCAGCTGTACTCAGTCTGTCACTGGCAATTTCATACCAGTCTACATGTCCAAACCGCGCGGGGGCACTAGCTCCCACGCGAACATATACCCCTCCCAAACCTCAGTACCCCACATTTACTTTTATTAACTTCAGTATCAGCTGGTTCTAATCATGGACCAAAGTGGATCTAACAATCCCAGAACTATTTCAAAGGACATAAAATGGACACATACGTCTTTTGAATATTTTGTGTATTTTCTTTAACAGCTATAACTCTGTCTATATCTTCTTCTACTGTGACATCTCTATCCACTTTTATCTTGTCTTTTCTTTGTGAACTGTTTAATAAGGAGTGTTGGTGGAAGTGTCTCTCAGTTTAATGCTTCTGAGTGAACTATGTCATGGGGATTGTTCTTGTTCCTATGGCCTCCATATGCACCGACAATGCTATATGTCATTGATCTTTGTTTGCATAGACACATTAAAATGGGAAAATACTATACATATAGATAAGTTCTTATCTAATAGAGGTAGGAACACACAAATCCTAATGCAATGGGACCTTACACCCTGAGCATTGATACAATGACCTGGCACAGGCCTCAGAAGAATGGGCATCCTCCATTCACGCTGGAACCAGGCAAGCTATCTACGAAACATTCAAGGTTTTTTACAGCAACATCTGGAAGCAATCCTCTACCAGGGAAGACACTACCAAGACTCTGACATTGACCTCCTCAAAAGAGACTTCCATTAACACTGAGAAGACTTGACAACAACAATGACCTGCTCTACAGGACAAGGTTCTCTCTATTGCCCCTTAAGTGTGAGGTGAAATGAGAGGATGCCCTGCACCATCCTGACTGATTCCAGGATCTTTAATACAGAAGCATGATACCAACAACAGAGACTATGTGAGGAATGGAGGTGTATTGCCACTAAGACGATGACTTGGATTGGACAAACTAGTTTGCCTGGAGCCCAGAATTGGTCTTGTGCCAGGAATCCTCAGGGTTAGGATCTCCTTGTATTTAGGCCAAGTTTTTTTTCTTTCTTTCTTTTTTCCAGGTCCCTCATATTTTGGTGGGCCTATGCAAACAAATGCCACTCTAACACCGTTTCTTACTATATTCCCCTGACTAACCCTTAACAAAAACAACCCACTGAAACTTTTGAGGTTAACTTAAACTAATGGATATATAAAAATGTACTTTGCCTTCAATGTTTAAGGAGTTACATACGTTTTATGTCTTTAGACTATATTGTGCACTGCTAAGAAATAGTATGTACTACAATCTGGGGGTTTGGGGGACAAAGTAATTGTACACAGGCTCTGTTTTGTTTTTCTTAATGTTCACTTGCTGAAAGTTCAAGACAGGGATATCATCAATGGGACTACTGAGAATTCTGTGTATGCATGATTGTCCTTCCACTGTAACTTTACCCTGTCCTCTTTCTTTGCATCTCTGTTCTCATAATAAAATTAATTAGTTAATTAATTAATTTAAAAAAGATCACTAAGTAATAAACTAAACACAGAGGGGGTCACCCAATCTAAAAGCCCCTGGGGAGAGGGTGGAGGATAGGGGAGGCAGGATGGGAATGGAGGTGGAAGGAGGACAACTTGGTGATGGGAATTCCCCTGATTCAATGTTTACATGTACCTGGAACATTACTGTGAACAATATGTAAAACACTATGATTAAAATAAAAATTATATTTAAAAAAAATAAAAGAAGTCAATAAAAGTCAATTTGTGATGCCTAACTTTTGTTTTAACCCTTCTTAATATATAGAGGATAACCATATGCACCAGTTATGCTACATATTGAGAAGTTTTTTCAGTATTCAGAAAATCTTTTAATATATTTTACAAAACTGTTTTCAAGGTTATAAATTCCCTAATATGTACATATTGTCTGTCCATGCTGCTCTTTATAATTTATTCAAATCTGAGTGATAACCTATCTGAATAAACTATTATTTTATAAAAAGTATAAATTATTGAATCTTATTTGATAGATCTGCTGTACAACTGAACTTTCCTTTGTATGTAAGTTCCTTTTTGAATCTTGCTGCTTTTTTAGTATTCTGTCTCAATATTTTTATTTTGTCATTTTGAATATAATTTGTCTTAGAGTCTTCCTGCTTGGTACTCTTTTCACTAGGGTCCTTTGGGCCTCTTGGTACCTATAACCCTCAACTTTGGGAATTTCATATTAAAAATTTCTTTAAATATTGCTTCTTTATCACATTTTCCTTCCTTCAGGGACTCCAGTGACTCTTATATGTTCCTTTTGAACTCATCCCATAGTTCTCTGATATGTTGGTCATGTCTTTTCAGAGCATTTTCTACCTTTTATATTTCCTACATTTTTCCTCCTCATTTTGGAGCTCATCAATCTTTTGATCAGATACTGTTATTCTGATGCTCAGAGCTTCTATTAACTTTTTTATATTGCCTACCATCATGTTCATTTATTTTTTTATTTAAATAAAATTCATCACATAGTTCACATAGTTGATCATAATATATTTGTTCCCAGATAAGTGAGTCATTGAAGACAAATTATGACAACTTTCCTTCCCTAGAAACCATGTATTCATTTTCCATAACTTTTTAAAGAGACACAAATTAATCCATAACCCAATTACATAACTACATCTTCAAAAAAGACCTTACAAAGACCAGAGATATGACTCAAAGAGATAAAGCCCTTATGTCTTATCTGGGAACTTCAGTACAATTCCTGGTACCATATGGCACACTGAGCACCCAGAGAAACTTCCTGGTTGGGATCATCCCATAAACCACTGAATATGTACCCCCTCCCAAATCAAAACTGTTTCTTGAGATCTAACTTTGCTCACAGAGAGCTGTCTTTGATATCCATCAAAGACCCCATAAAAATAGTCCAGAAGGCTAGAGACCCAAACTCAGAGAAGCAGCTACCTTTGATACAATTCAATCTAAAACTTTATTCTCTGGGAACTTGCTTTACAAAATGTGTTTTTAGGAGACAAAGAGGTAATACAGGATTTAAGCCCTTGCATGTGGTGAACCCAAATCCAGTACCCAGCTCCACATGATTCTCTGAGCATTACCACACTCAACCTTGGAGCAGCACTACCAGGTGACCCAGGTCATTTGTCAACACAGGACCTGAGTGGCACCTTATCCTTAGCATTGTTGATTGAGATTTACCAGGAGAGAGCCTCAAGATTAGTTGGGAGATTCAAGAAAATAATAATAGAATTATATACTATTAAAAGTGCATTATCTATTATGACTTGCAACCAATCCATCTGTGTATACCATGAAGCAGGTATTGTGAGCTTAGTGACTTTTTTTTTCCTTCATACATTTCAGCCATGTTTAAAAACAAGATTGTGGTCACCAATCACAGGAGTCTCTTCATCAGACAAAAATTTATATGGGATGTGTAATAAGGAAAGGGGTTTTACTTATTAATTTCCATTATAATAAGGAGCCAAGTAAGAGAGACTTTGGGTTCATACTATATGAAGAAGAGTGGCACTTTTACAAGTCTCTATATTCACCTGTATTTGTAAGAAAAGAGGAATCACATCTTTAAGAAAGCTCTCTCCAGAGGAGTCTCTGTGAATTTTCTAATTTATGACCATTCCTGTGTCTAGTTGGTATTTAGCACTAACTGTCTCTCCAGCACTATTTGTGAAAACTGCTTTATCAAGGCAAGGTTGTGGCAAGCTCTTGACTTGCAGAAGGAGAGTCAAGGGAAGGCCATAAACTCAGAACAGAAGTTCTCTCTCTGTAGCCTGAATCCCAATTTAACTCTGATTCCCTAAGTGGTTCCTACAGGAAAGACAGACTTGCCCATGGAGACACTTCTGAGAAAAGGCAGAGGCAGCAGTCACTGGTGACTGAGAAGGGAGGAATGACCTGCAGCAAAGACAATGCGCTGCACCAAAAGATGGCAGTACTGAATGAATTGGCAGAGAACAAATCAACCGCAGGCCAATATTGGGATAAAATAGTGACTGCTGTTCCTGCTTAAATTTGTAAAGAGGATAAAGGTTTGTGATAGGGTTGAGTATGGCATGGTTGACTTGAAAGTACCAAGTCTCTAATCTTCCAGAAGGCCCAGATGACCAGCCTAGCAGGGCAACTGTTCTAGATCATAAAACAAAATCCTGATATCTAAGCCAGGTCATTCCAAAGAGAAAGGATTCAATGCCATTTCCTTCCACTTCAAAAGTGTAAATGAATTTTATACACAACATATTCAAATTCTGGCACCACCATCACCCCCAAAATAAAATAAACTCTGTTCATGACTCTTATACTAAGAAGTCAATTAATGTGAGTCTTAAAGTAGACAGGTACACTTCGTTCCTCCAGCAAAGTGATTTCTTACTGTTCACTTCTAAACAGCATCCTTGAAATCATTATAAAGTTGAGTTCTTAACACCAACCAGTAACTTTTCCAGGCTCTCTGTATCTTTGGACCTCAACTCCTCAGCTAACACATACCTGGAATACATGCATAGACAATATAAAGAAGCCCAAAGTCCTGTTGCCTTTGGAACTACAGCTTACTGCACAATGCTTCCACCTCCCACCCTTGTGCAGACCACAAAGAAACTGACTCTGAACAGCGAATGTATGTTTTGTAAAATTGATTGCAACTTGCTCAACACACAAATGCATTTTACCAAGCCCTGATGGGGGTATTCACTCTCTTGGCAGGTGTAGATTCCTGTGGCTCCAACAGAGACAAGAGCCCCTGAAGTGGCTCAGGTGGTCTTGAACATGCCACTCTTGGAGGGAAGTAGGTTTCCTCTCCACATCTGGATGGCTTGGCAGTGAGCAGCAAATGTGTATGTGTCATCTGAGTTTCTCAAGTGCACTCTCCTCCCATAAACTGTAATGTTGGCCACAGTCAGGCACAGCTTGGTGCACAGTCTTCAAACACCTGCTCTCTTTAAGTCCTGCCTTTGACTTGTGTGAGCATGTTTTTCACTGTGCTGGTGTGGAGTGATCCTGAGAAGGGACAATTAGTCCCTGGAAAGAGTCAACAGGCAAACCAAAAAAAAAAAAAAAAAAATAGCTCTCAGACTTGGACCCTGACTAGGCACAACAGTGTAAGCAGTCTCCTCAGGGTAAGTGCATTGAAAGGTCTTTTTTTTTTTTTTTTTTTTTTGCAACTGGGAAAAGCAGGTTGCCCTTTGGGTAGGATCTGAGTTTAACAAAAATTATTATATTTTTTTACATTCACAACTGATCTAATATAATAACTCAACGATTCCTCCCAATAATAAATGAATCATAATGAATTGAACAAAATAATGAAGGTAGAATCCTCCCTGAAAGATTTCTGACAGCAGAGTCAAAATTTGGAGCCAAGATACTGTAGTGTGGTTAAAGAACCAATTTAAAATAAGCTTCTCCTTCTGAGTGTCTGTGTGTGTCTGTGTGTCTGTGTGTCTGTGTGTGAGGCCTCAAATGCAAAACTGAGTCTCCATCCACCTGGTTTTTTGAGGGATAGTTGCCGTTAGGGCTGCCACAGTTGCCAGTATGTTATAAAAAGTCTGTTTGATTAGGTGTAGAGATGACGAGTTATGAGTGTTATATGAAAGGCCTAAAGTTGACTCTCAGAATATAAACAAAAGGATTTTGCAGTGCCCACAAACTCAAGTGTGGCTCTGATGGCCTCTTTTTTCATGCATAGTCTATGCGCTTCATCATTCTTTGTTTTAAAAACACTTTCCCGACTGATAGACTGTAGCATAGAGGCAGCCGTTGACATACTTAAACTCTACATACTTGAGGCTGACTTCAGCAATTGTTCATGCATAATTAGTAATTTGTAAAAATTCCTATTATGGATATGGCTCTAACTTGTCCAAAGCACCCACAAAGGAAACAGGATGGGATACTAGTTGATTAAGTGGTACAGAAAAGTTAGCTGACCTCCAGAAGATCCTGATGCTATATAATAATCTAACTCTTTCTAGAACACAGTTCCAGGTAAACTTTGTTGATCATAAGATACTTTCTTCCAATAGACTATTTATCAATCAGGCCATTTGTGCTACTTTATGGGGAATGCAGAGAGAACCCTGAGAAAAAATGATTCTATATTTAACTTGCTGGCATGTGTTGCCATCTATCTAAACAAGATACAGAATCTTCAGAATCTCTCAGAAATGAACAGAGTTGCTTTTGTTTCAATAACAGAAGATCTAGTGGACTATGGAAGAGGAAGAAATATATTTGGAAATCCTTATAGCCTCTACATATGTGTGCACATGCAGTATAAGAAAGGGAATCTTGAACGACTGCATAATAACATGTTTTAGACCATAATATGATGTAGTACTGTGTATCTCATGATACACCAGGAAGCACCCAGATGCCATAGGTCAATCAAAGTCAGAATGGCTGAAATGTGTGCTAAAGTGTAGGAGATTAAAATATTATGCCTAACACTGTATAATGCATCATGGAAAAATCCTTGTAAGTATAAATTAGCTTTACAGTTGAGTATAAAATCTTCCTTTTGGTTATTTATGAAGTTTCATTTTGAAGATTGCCTTCACTGACTAACAAGCAAATCAGAACTTGTCATGTGCAAATCTTGTGAAGATTGCAAGGCCAGTATATAATTAGCCTCAAAAGAGTGTGACCAAGTTGGGGAGGGGGTGGAGAGAGGGGGTGGAGAGAGAGAGAGAGAGAGAGAGAGAGAGAGAGAGAGAGAGAGAGACCACAATGAGAAAGAAACTTAAAAAAATAAAAAGAGGGTAGGGTGTGGTCAAACCATGGAACCATGGAAACCTTTTGACTTAAAATGTTCCTGACATTTTAAGTCTCTAGAAAAAGTAAACTTAGAAACAAATATTCCTGTTCTGCTATTGTTCCTAGATCAAGTAATTAGATGAAGAACAGAAGTTGATACAGCCCTTGATTTTGAAAAACATTCAAATTTGAAAATAACAAAAAGATAAGTGGGTGAGTAAGAAAGACTAAAGCATAGTTCACCAGTGGTCCTTAGACACTAGCTGAATAAGTGAGTGAAGCCCCAAGGGGCTTTGGCTTGGAAAAAGAAGGGTGAGATTTGTTTGTCAACCCCAACCCACTTGGTGACCTCTGTTCTCTCTTCCTCAATCTTCTCTCTACTTAAAAATATCTGCAGAAAGATTCCAGGTCTACACTTTCCCCTTTGACTAATCATATATGTAATACTATGAAGTAATGTTTGCATTTTCTGTAGGGCACATACCACCCTCTCTCACCGTGGAGACTCTTACTAGTGAAGTCAGATGGTTTTCACAGATGACATGTAGAAGAATGTTTCCAGCTAATTGCTGTTGTCTCAGTCTTCATCAGTGTCAGTCTCTAGAGATGGGAGTCTTGGTTTCCACAGGGAATATTAGATAAGCCAGGTCCATCAAGGCTTTGGTTAATGAATCCTGTTGAGGTCATTGCCCATCAGGGTGGGGTTCAAGCCAATTCTGGGTGTGAAAACTTCCAGATGGGAAAACCCCAGGAAGTGGTGTATGATTCAACAGTGGCTCTTTGTTGAGTCAGGCCTGAGGACTGGAGTATTGTGATGTTTCCATGAAGAACAGCATGTACCAGGTTTCAAGAATTTTGTCACATGCATTCATAAGATGTGCTCTAATATGTACTCAGAATGCAGGAGTGTTCAGAATAAAGCAGTTTGTTGTACCTACATGCCCATCTTATAAATTGCTAAAATAGAATGTTCCCTTGAACCCATTTTCTCTTCAGCTATACTATTAGTGTGAATTCATACCTTTTCATGGTGTTTTTGTCCAGAAAACCTTCCAAGTTACTAAAATGATTTCCAAAAACTTATACCTGAGTCAAAATATTATTTCAATGAAGAAATACCAGCCCCAGAATTAGGAACTTTAAACTTGGTTCCAGAGGTTTCTTCTAAAATCAAATGATGATTTTCTTTTTCATTTGCTTGTTTGTTTTGTTTTTGTTTTGGGGCCACACCCGGTGACACTCAGGGGTTACTCCTGGCTATGCATTCAGAAATCGCTTCTGAATATAGGGAATCATATGAAATGCCGGAGGATTGAACCACAGTCCGTCCTAGGATGACGTGTGCAAGGCAAGTCTAGTTCCAAAATGGTGATTTTCTTAATGTTTTATGGAGTAATCATTTTTAGAAATATTTTTATCCTAATTCTTAGAACTTGTGAGCCTCACACTTTACAAGGCAAAAGGAAATTGAAAATAGGACTAAGCTAAGATTATTGAAGCAGAAAGATACTTCTGGACTATCTCAGTTCGCCTAATGAGATCACAAAGGTTTTTATAACTGAGAAACAAGAAGAGTTATGTTTAGAAAAGAGGATGAGAAACAAGAATCAGGTTAGAATAAGTTGTTTTGAAGATGGAAAAAGGGACCATGAGCCAAGAAAAGAACGAAACTTTTTGAAACTGAAAAAGGAACATGGGTGACTCCTTAAGTTTGCTCTATCATATCTATTTGTGACCCAAATTCCAGAATTCTAAGATATAAATTTGTGTTTTTTTTTAAATTGTATGATGATAGATAATAGATTTAAGGCTTATGGTGATTTAACTGCAATGGAAAAATTGTATTAGTATAGATCAGAACAGAAGCTGATAATTGATATCCTTTAATTTCATTCATTTACTAAGTATTTTCATGTTAACCACCACATATTACTCTGGGAATTTGGATCACAATAGTGAGCCAATACTCATGGTTTCTTTCCATTAAGCATACTATTGAGGAAGAGGTAGAATTTAGCTCATTTACAGATGAGAAAGCATGGGTTTATGCAACTTAAAATTTAAACCAGTTGTTTGTGTAGGGGGGGAAGCAACTGGTTAACAATTTTTTCACTTTTTAATAAGTTAGGTTGGTGTCCCACTGTGTCTCATTGCATTTTTATGTCATAATTAAATTGTATTATAATTGTAACTGTGGCTGTCTGCTTGCCAAGTTTCAACTCTAGCTCTGCTTTCTTTAAAACTTCAGGTCAGGGAAATAAATCTTCAAGGTCTTGTGATTCTTAATTCTCATAAATTTACTTATGTTCAAAAACTTGAAGGAGCAAAGATGCCATTACAGCTAAGGGCACACTAAGTGCAAATGCATCTTAAGCAGACAAAGCTTCTGATACTAAGAAGTTTAAAAGACAATTGAATACAATCTAAAAGGGAAGTACATTGTTTTTTAAAACACACACATATAGATTACAATGAATGGAAGGCCCATTTTTTGTTCAACAAGAAACATCCTAGTCTCAGGACCTTCAATTAGACAATTTGCATCCAAGGGTCTGGAAGATTTTCTATAAATATGAGTGAGAGGGCATCACTTTTCATACCAAGTGGAAAGACCAGTTAGCACCAAAGATATTTGGAGAATGCAGCTGTAATTTTCCATTCTAATTTTTTGTTTCATCTTTCATCCATCCTGATTATGGTATATTCTGGCTAAGGTGACATTGGTTTGTTGAATTTTTGGATCAGTGGAATATATTGATTTGGCTCCTGGGCACATGCCTGATTGGGATCTTGTTAACCACCTCCATACACTATTAGATTCTAGATTCCCCTTCCTTCTGAGGTCACTGTTTTGGTATTGTGCCAAAACATGGAATACCTGAGGTTCAATCCCAAGAGAAATATGTCCCAAGATATCCAGCTCTGGAAATATGGACCTGGAGGCCTGCCAGTGATGTAAATATATGGAAACAGATCACAATGAATCATTGTTCTGCAACGTCTGAATTTATAAGTAGGAAATTGTGTTCTCCTCAGTGCTCAGTCATAAGAGACATTCTCTCTTGTCAAAAATATACTTAATAATGTCATGGACACAGTTACAAATGCATGATGCATTTTCTCCTCTGTTAACATTGATTTCACGAAATAGCATGTGCCTGATTTCTGGGTCTAGCTGGAACACCCTTAGTGACACTACCTACAGTCCATATGCCTGTCAAGTCAGTGACAATTCATGTATCTCAACTTTCAATCCAAAGAAATCAATCCTTCATCCTAAAGAAACAACTGGCTTACTTTTATTTTTAGTTGGTCTATGGAAAGGCAATCCAGGAGCTCTGGGAGAGTTCAGTGCAAAGTGCCTACTGTACAAATGAGAGGCTGTAATTTCAACTCTCAGCATGGGCCCACAGTAACCAAGGTCTTGATGACATCTAAAACTATTCATCTATCTGTTGCATGTCAAGAAACTCAGCTTGTGAGTTTGTTGGGGAACAAGCAGAGTACTGAGAGGGAAAAGCCTAAGGCAAGCAGCAGAGGTATGCCCTGGATGCAGAGCTTCTAACACTGTCCAACTTCTGCTGCTACTGTGTGTGGATATCCATTCTGATATCTGAGGTATCACCTTCCAAGACCATATTTGATGAACACCACCCCGATGCTGACTTATGTGTAGTGTTATACTATATGGTCTATATAGAAATGAACCCCCAGCCTCACTGTCTCTAATTCTCTAAGATTGGCTCAGATACTTGAATACTTCATCCATTCCTCTTTTTTTCTTCATTCTTGGAGGCTTTCAAAAACAATTATGAAGGATCTGAGTGCTATTCCTGGTGATACCTGGCCAACCTGGCCTGATGGTTCAATATCCCAGACCACATTCAGTGATCCTTAAGGGGACATACTATACCAGAATGGAACTTGAGATCTAAGACATTCAAATCATGTGCCCCTGTCCCACCAGCTATCACCTCATACCCTTAGTCTCATCCTTTAACCCGGAGAAACAGAACAATCTCAGAGAACCTGCTACTTGTATGTAGAAGGATCTATGCAGTACAGGGAGATTCATGGTTTGGGTAAAAGGAAGGATGAGCTGCAATCTGGAATGTTCTATTCTTTCTAGGAAAGAGGACATGGACCAATATTTTATTTAGTTAGTCTAATCATTTTATTTTATGATTATCACCTTGACAATATAATTCACTTGAAATATAAGACAGAACTTTGGACTAAGTAGAGAATGCTTGGTGATACATATATGGGCAAACATGTGAAAAAGGACTAACATCTGCCTTCCATAATCCTCAACATAATCATTCACTTGAGAAGTGCACACTTAGTGTCTTCTGCTTATCTACTAGGAGACTACGACTCTAGGAACTAAAGAGATCCCTAGGATTTCGTAGATTCCAAAACTTATATTTTTAAAATGTATTCGTTACTTTTTTAAACATTGAAGTTACAAAGTTGTTCATTACTTAGTTTCAATGTACACCATCAGTACACATTTCCTACCAATTACCCAGTTTCCCTCCCACCTTTCCCTCTGTCTGGTTCTGAGGCAGAGATTTTATTCTCTCTTTCTCTTACTCTGTCTCTCTCTCTTCCTTTTTTAAACCTTTTAGATACTGTGGTTTACTCTACTGTTAATGAAGGAGTACTGTGTATATCACTTTATCTCCTATCAGCACCCAGTTGCTTTTCTAAATTGACCACATACACTATAAAAACTTTGATTCTATCTGAGCATGGCCTTTGTGTGTATGAAATTCTGTAAAAATTTGCGAAATACACACTTTTCTCATCTCTGAGGTGTCTCTTTTCTTTCATGATTAGAGCAGAGAATGCTCTGACTACTGGTTTCTAGAGCCGTGGGAAGGAGCAGAAAACATGTTCTGATAATTCGGACTCCTGGTTTCCAGGTGCTCGGTCTTTGGAAAAATGTAGATGACTGACAGGTGGTAGAAAAAAACATAAAGATAGCAGGGTTTTCCTTCTGGAGTTCAAAACAACTTTTGAGTTGTCAAGAGGACAAAGAGGAGGGTTGGAGCGATAGAACATGGGTAGGGCACTTGTAGGAAACTGCTTTAGTTTGCATAACATGGGTGCCATTAATTATAGTTTTTTTTTTTTGTGGAAAAGTTTTACTAAGTTGCTTATGTGACTGCTGGCAGGTTTTAGCCCTAAGCATAAAGAAAACATCGCTATAAAAAACTAGCCCCTTGTGCTAAATTTTGGGCTATGAAGCTGGGGGCAGGGTGTAAATAGCATTTTTTTTATATTTTTAATTTTTGTTAGTTGAAAATTGTTTGGAATTAGCCACCAAGTTATGTTTTTTTTGCCACCTGTAGGCTGTGCTTTGCCAAAAGTTTTTAATAAAAATGTAATTTTATTTTTTTTGGCTAAGTATTTATAGTAAGTATATAATTAGTAATTAGTATTTATAGTAAGTATATAATCAGGCACTTGCTTTGCAACTGGCCAACACGGATTCAATCCCCAGGCACCCCATATAGTTCCCTGAGTCCCTATAGGAGTGTATTTGCCAGGTGTGGCCTGAAACAAAAAAAGAAGAGAGGAGAAATCAAGCCTTGAGTTGGTGATTGATAACTGCTGGGCAGAGTGCAGAGCTAGAATAGGACACAGATATTCAGTATCTGTGACTTCGGGCTCCAGCATACCAGTAGAGTGCAGCAAGTTATCACCCCCAATTGGTCAAATGGTGGGTAATTTCTCTTCGGCCCACTATGAAAAGCAGATCTCATTGTCTTGGACTCTCTTTAAGATCATAGTTTCACCAAAGTGGTGAGAGGGACGGGTCTCACTGAAAACCCTGCAAGATTAAATTTTCTAGCACACGGATGGAGTAAAGTCTGAAACAAGAAGTGAATTAGAAAATAAATAAATAGCCCCCACCCCATACTCCAAGCTGAAGCCTGACATTTAAACACAGTTACCTTTAAAAAAAAAATAAAAGTAACAGCCACAGTATCTAAGCTGCCCCTGGTTATAGTTGAAAGGATTAGATTATTTTCTCCAAAACAATCAAGAGATATTTTTCCATCACCTTATCTGATCCCCACAAAGTCATCAGATAGCATCACTTGAACTCTCACTTTGGTGAGGCACTCTCTCCCTGGAGAGTTGTGGGCTAGTCTATGCAGAGGACTGGGGTGTCTGAAATTCAGCACATTCCAAGGACAGGCTCCATGTAGGGCCTTATCTCCAAAGTATTTCTACAAAGATATTTACAAAGTATAGAGGGTTCCAAACTATCTGTCTTCTTGGGCATTTTCAACTCAACATTTCTTAATCCCAATGACGTGGAAACTGGATTACTCAGGAAAGAAAAGCAGAACCAAAATTTACAGCTTCTGCTCACCCTGCTAATGCCAGTTCATTGTGTTCCATGAGTTGCCCCAATTAAAAGCCTGAACTCATTCTTCCTCAAAATTCATCTGGCCAAATCATAATTTTGTCTCCTGTGCCCTGACATGTAGGTCTCCTGATTGGCCAGCCAGTCCTGCTCACAGCTCATACTGGTCTCTTCTTGTGCCCTCCCTCTTCTGACTGTTCTTTAGCTTGGGACAGAGCAAATGACTCCGTACCCTCCAGGGCTCCCATGTATCTCTCCCACAGCTTCTGCAAGTTCAGGTTGAACAGAGGCCTTGACACGGCAGGTATCTGCACCCCAACATGCAATGCATACTTCCCAAGTCACACACCTGTGCAGATGGGCTTCTCTGAGACCAGATTAAAACTGAGGGTGGCCTTTTGTAGCAATATTTCAAACAGCAGTGTCTAAAAGGGAATAAAAGGAGAGAGAAGAAAAGTATCTGCCACAGAGGTAGACTGGGGGAGAAGGGGTGAAGGGTGGGCTGCAGGAAAACTAGAGACATTGGTGGCAAGAAATGTTCACTGGTGAAGGGTATGGTATATTATATGACAAACTCAATTATGAACAACTTTGTAACTGTGAGGAGAAAAAAAAACTGTACTATGAGCAAACTAATAAACCACTGTGTTTAAATAAAATAATTTAATTAGGGGCCGGGCGGTGGCACTGGAGGTAAGGTGCCTGCCTTGCCTGTGCTTGCCTAGGACGGACCACGGTTTGATCCCCCAGTTCCCATATGGTCCCCCAAGCCAGGAGCGACTTCTGAATGAATAGCCAGGAGTAACCCCTGAGCGTCACTGGGTGTGGCCCAAAAACCAATAAATAAATAAATAAATAAATAAATAAATAATTTAATTAAAAAAAAAGTTAGGGTACATCGGCTTTGGGAAATTTCTCACCCTCTGTCTGGCTAACTCAGTAGGCCTACACTTTCCCTCCTGTATTCCCTGAAAGCACAGGCAGTTCCAGCATGGTGTGGGTCAGAGCTGGACCCAATGCATGAGAGGTGCCTTCAGACTTTTCTAGATACCCTTCTCCAATGTGCTGTTTGCCCTATACTCTTGCATGGCCTCAGTGTCAGGATAAGTCTGCTTGGTAGGCCTTACTAGGTGGTTTGAGGGTCCAGGAACACTCAGAAACATTTCCGTGTAAATTGATGGTGGTTGCTTTGCTTTATGAAAATATTTACTGGGGATCCTGCTTTCCGATAGAGGGGGAAACCTGCATTGACCCTTCTCTCTCCTGGGTTCAGCATTCTTGCTCCTCTGTGGTCTGTGAGCATCCAACACAGTATATTTCACTCATCTTTGCGAGTTAGGTTATCCTTTATGACCCTCGGACTAGATATCTGACAATCTGGATGTTCCCCATCCTGGAACAACACACAATAATAATCTTGAATAAACGTGTGTTTAGTTATTACTGTGGCATAATTCTATCCTACTCACATCATTATTTTCCTCTCTGCACCTTTTTACCATTCAGCACAGGAGGGGAATAATAAGGATAAAGCATGTAGTTCCAAAAATGCTTGCCAAGTAAAGAAGGAAAAAAAGGACAAACTGATTTAAGTCTGCCTGCCATGCTGGTAAATTAATATGAAATTTCACCCTGACCCAAAATATATTTTCATAATATTATAAAATAATAGTATTGCCCGAAAAAAACAAGGCAGACTTTATTCCTCTGAGGAATAGACTAATAAAAGTTAAAATATTAAAAATAAAACAAAAATTTAAAAGTCTATAAATTATTTGGATGATAGTATGTGAACACTATTTTCAGTAAAAGAAATCTTGAAATTCCACAGCAATTGCTTATTGAGTACCTTGGACTGATTGGGCATTATTAAATAAGCATCAGACATTTCACAAAGTCAATTAATTCAGCTCCAAGGGGGGACTGGAACAATAGAAAGGGACAAAGAGCTTTACTTGAAGAATTATTCGTAGAAAATGTATCAGACTCCAGAAATTCAAGCCTTGTTTATTGGTTCCAAATGATAAAAAAATAAGCCATAAAATAAAATTTAAAATTTTAATAAAATATTGCAATCTAAATTATAGTAGCAGTAAAACAGAAATAATCCACATGAAACAGAATTATGCAAGAAAGCCATGCCACCTTGTGGTTCTGGAGTATTTTACATCTTCAATAGAAAGGGAGTCCAAGAATTTGTTTGTTTTTTTTTATACA
>PVKC010010018.1:15656-26259 GCA_004027635.1 Crocidura indochinensis
CCCAATCTTTTTTTTGGGGGGGGGTTGGGGCCACACCCAGTGACGCTCAGGGGTTACTCCTGGCTATGCGCTCAGAAGTCGCTCCTGGCTTGGGGGACCATATGGGAAACCGGGGGATCGAACCTCGGTCTGTCCTAAGCTAGCGCAGGCAAGGCAGGCACCTTACCTCCAGCACCACCGCCGGCTCCCAGATGATCCCAATCCTATTGGCAACATCCAAGGCATCATAGTCAGGAGTCAGCCAAACATATGCCTTCTTCTTTCCATCAGGTCTAATCAGGGTGTTGACCTTGGCCACATCAATGTCATAGAGCTTCTTCACAGCCTGATTAATCTGGTGTTTGTTGGCTTTGACATCCACAATGAACACGAATGTGTCGTTATCATCTATCTTCTTCAGGGCCGACTCAGTGGTCACAGGGAATTTGATGATGGCATAATGGTCAAGCTTGTCTCTCCTGGGTGTGCTCTTCTGAAGATATTTGGGTTGCCTTCTCAGCCTCAGAGTTTTGGGTATTTGGAAGGTGGGTGATGTTCGGATCTTCTTTTTGTGGCTGTGGACATCTTTCAGGACTGCTTTCTTAGTCTTCAAAGCTTTGGCTTTGGCTTCAGCTTTTGGAGGTACAGGAGCTTCCTTCCTGGCCTTCAGCACCATCTTCATAAAAATGGTTTTTCCTATTGCATTTTTTAACCAAAATATCAATACATCTTAAAGCATGTTGCTATAAGAAACTGCAGGTGATAAGATTATAAAGTTTTACTTTAAGCATTTTCTTTTCATTTCTTTTTTTTTCATGCCCAGTAAAGCTGAGAGATCACTCCTGACTCACCACTTAAGAGTGCTCAAGTGGGGGCCAGAGAGATAGCACAGAGATAGGGTATTTGCCTTGCATGCCACCAATCCAGGGCAGATGATGGTTCAACTCCAGGCATCTCTTATGGTCCCCATGCCTGCCATGAGCAATTTCTGAGAGCAGAGTCAAGAGTAACCTCTGAGTGTCACTGGATGTGATCCAAAAATAAAAAAACAAAAAAAAGTGCTCAAGGGACCATATGGGATGCTGAAGAATTAAATGAAGGCCATTTGTGTGCAAAGCAAGAGCCCTACACACTGTACTATCTCTCTAGCCCTAAAAACAATATTTTCTTTATAAGTCAATTTAACTATCTATTTAAAGATGCTAGCATGCATTCTCTTCATTTATTTGAACAAAAGATGTAGATTATTTAGATAAAAATTCTTCTTATAATAGTCAGGACTTATATTCTGATGTAATATCCTAAACAACAGCCAAAATATTAAGGCCTGTGTAAATATGTTCCAACACATATCTTAAAATTTCATTAAACTGTATTATGTGACAAGACACATAAATTATCAGAAACATTAGAAGTACTAGTCATGTGGTTACAAACATCTCTGTATTGTATAGATAAATCTATCATTGTGTTGATATAATAATTTGATGAAAATGTAAACATTTGTCCTAATGAATATTTAATGTAATGTAAGACTTTATAAATGGTGAAAAAATATCTAAATAATTTTCTTATAGAGTGAATTGACCTTGGTCTCAAATTAGAATCTTAGAATCATAAACTTTAATTCTGCAAATACCTTAAATGAGGCAGAAGAACCAATGAGTTGTTTTAATGAACAAGACAGCTAACTTCATTTCTTGTTATTCTTTTTTTTTTTTTTTTTTTTGGTTTTTGGGCCACACTGGTGACGCTCAGGGGTTACTCCTGGCTATTTGCTCAGAAGTTGCTCCTGGCAGGCATGGGAGACCATATGGGGAACCGGGGGATCGAACCGCGGTCCGTCCTAGGTTAGCGCAGTGCTACCGCCCGGCCCCCAATTTCTTGTTATTCTTTAGGTGAGAAGTCACCAAAATGAACAAAGAAAAACTATTAGCAAAGCAGAAAATATAAAAAGTATATTTAAGTCCTATTTGCATTTAATTATTTGGCTTTTTGTTTGTCAAAGGGGAACCACACCCAGCAGTGCTTAGCCTTAGTCATAGCTCTCTGATCAAGGACCATTACTGGCAGTGTTTGTGGGGGACCATATGTGGTACTGGAGATAGAACCTGAGTTAGCTTTGTGCAAGACAAGTGTCTTATTTTCTTGGACTAGCTCTGTGGTCTGAGTCAAAATTTATTGAATTAAGAGTTTCCAAAAAAATTTTATATTACTTAAAAAAAATTTTTTTTAGTTTTCTTTTTGGCCCACTCGCAGCAATGCTCAGGGCCTACTCTGGCTCTTCTATGAAGGCTCCTCACTCTTGACATATAGTGGACTCTATGGGTACTAGGAATAAAATTCAAATTGGCCATGTGCAAAGCAAACACCCTACCCACTATCTCTCTAGTCACCCTGCCTCCCAATTTTATACTCTATTCCCAAAAAGTATCAAGAGGATCACTAGAAAAAATATTTTTTGTGCAAAGCAAACACCCTACCCACTCCAGTCCCCTCCCCACAAAAATTTTACACTCTATTCTCAAAATATATCAAGAGGAATCACTAGGAAAAAAAATTTTGGAAGTACTAAAATTAAGCAAGAGTCTTTAACTGAAGAATCTTTCACGACTTTTAATACGATAAATTTGGAATCAAACTGCTGCATTTTCCCATTTATTTTGTAATTTTATTTTTTCTGACAATCTCACAAATCTAACACAAAAATTCTCTTCTTGTCAGTTCCTTCTCTGTAGAGGAGTCGGCATCATATGGTATGTGACTCTCCCAAAACAATAAACCTAACAAAAGCCATAGATAGGATTAGGCTCCACTTTATCCTAATCCCCAAAATTCATGTTTCTTGCATGACGTCACACTGTATTCATTCCTTCCAAATTGTCATAATTCAAAATAATGCTCATAAAAAGTAAATGCATTATGAAAAAATTGTTCACTAGAACTTTTTTCTTTACAATTTTATGTTGTATTTTATGCATAATTAATAACAACCACAAGATCCAGCATATCCGACTCAGCCCCACCCTTAAAACTGTCACTTCCCAACATGACATCTTTTGTGGTTTCCTCAAAGTGAGACCAGCAGATAATAATAGTAATACAAATTAGTTTGATTAACTATAATGTTTCTCTCTCTCTCTTGGGTTTGAACCCAGATGTGTAGTCAAATTGGTTGGCTTTAAAACATTCATTTTGAGAAAGTGTCCTTGACTATAAATGAAAGTGATTCAAATATTTAAAGAAAAATGTTCATGCTTACTCAGTGATGCGAAAAACCATGACATTAACCCAAAATAGGTACTCAGAACTCCAGCTCTGACTTTCATGTGGAAGGTGTGGATAGAAGGGGAAGACGTGGAGTCCAGTGCAGTAATGCTCTGAATCTCTTACGGTTATAGAACCAAGGGAAATAGTTCAATGACGTAACTACTTTCATCAGGCAACCTAGGACTCATTGCAGATAGCTCCAGGATGACTTAAATGAAAAAGAGGAAGTTAACTCCCTAGTATACTGGAATCCTGCTCTTCTGAAAGCATATTTTAGCTCTAGCAAATGAAGCAACTTTCATTACTTTACATAATCAGCAGACACTTAACGTTGCTTTTTAGTAAACAGGTTACCTGGGATGTGACAAAGTATTTAAAGTAGTCATACAGAACTTTGGAAACTAGGAACTAAGATCTATCCCAGTAGGATTCTAAACACCCATTTTCAGGATGGACTTCCGTTCCCACTTCCTGCTTGTGCCTCTGAGGCTTCCTTACCTCTCCTCCCGTTAACTCTGTATGTTTAGGCTAAAGGAACTAAGATTATATCAATGGAAAAGCAATATCTTTTTTTTTCCTCCCACCCACTTCATATCCCTCAAAGCAATATCTTTTTAAACTAACTAAAAAGATTTATTAAGGCTCCCATTTGGACAAATTAGACCTGAAAACCATGATATTCAAAAAATTATTTGGGGTTTTGTCTTATTTTAAAATACTTGTAATTGTCATCTTAATATAATGTCTTAAGTGGGCAATTGGTCTGTTTTCAAAGCACATTTTAGAGATCTTGCCAATCTACCTTTTAATAAAAAAAATGATACAAAGAGAAATTGAAAGGAGAAGTACTGAATATTAAATCTTTCTTCAACTCACAGTCTGATTCTCTTAAGGTCTGTGCTGATATTTTTAGGCTTTGAGCACATATAAAATTTCATGGCAGTTTTAATATACGTACAGGCTTGAAACAGATGAAAGCTTCCATCTGAATGATATAGATTCCCACTCCCACACACAGTACTCAGACAAAACACATGAAACTAGGTTTGACTACTCCAGAGGAAAAAAAGCTAATTCAATCCTGCCAGGATCTGAAGCTGAGATTCTAAGGATTTTAGGCTTTTCAAATCTGTTCTTGAGCTTTTTAACACACTCCCCTCTGTTAGGCGTTCACACATGGAATTGGTCCCAGGATGTGTCTGCTGTCTATATGGCGAGTTTTCGTCATTCAACATGGATGTGATCCATGGGTCAGGATAAACAATAGAATGGCAAGTCAGCAAACAGAGGGATTCTTTTTCTGGGAGAATAAAGGGTCGTCCTTAGAGTATTAGTTCCTGGGACACTGAGAAATCAGTAAACTAATGAATTAATGTGACAAAGGAAAATGAAGAATCTAGCCATATGATGTCAAACCACAAAGGAAAAGAAGTGCTCACTCACTGATAATTATTGTCATCTACTAAGGTTGGAATTATGATTCCATATAATATAATTCCATATAATAAGGCAGTTATTTTGTTCTATCCACTGTGCGATGCTTTTTAAAAAAAAATACCTCATTTTACCTCTAGGTGACTACATATATTTGCTCATAATTGAGTTTCCTATTTTTTTTTTAAACACAGAGAAAAAAAAAAGATTCAGGGCTTAAAGCTGCCAAATTACACAGTTATGAGAAGTGTCACATAAAAGAGCCAAAACCATTGAGACTTTAATTAGTACTTGTAATTCAATTTACCCCAGCATATAATAAATGTAAGATTGTCCATGTCAGGTTTGAACCCAGAACCTCTCATATGGGAGGCATGTGCTCTACAACTGAGCCATATCCCATATCTTATACAACTTTTTCAGCTATTGGGAAGACGTTTCCTTGTGGGAACAAAAGAATATTTGTGGTCTTGTAGTAAGGAAAAAAATAGTCTTTCTCCCTGTTTGTAAGATAAGATCCTCTCAAGATTCTTGAGAGGGAAATGCAATGGTCAAGTTGCCACCACTGTGCTACTAAGACTCCAAAGACAAGTTAACTACTATTATACTTGTGCTGCTTAATGTATTCAATACCTAAGGAATAGACTGGAATGAGTTGAATCCTGGCCCATCCACCAAAATACTGTGAGTTTGTCTTCCTCACGAGGAAGAGTAACAAACAGTTCTTGAGAATGTGTTGTAAGAATTTTCAGAGGAACTCTCAATATGTACCATTAATAGGCTGAAGTCCCAAAATAGCCTTTAATATACTGCTATTCTCTAAATTTTACTTTCCCACTATCAATGAGACAAAAGCTCTTATTAATATTTCCAAAGATTGCTTTCCTGTGCTATTGTTTTCAGCTGAGCCCTTATAATCATGAAACAAGGGCTATCTGTAGTTACACTCTTCCCCCTTTCAAGTGTAGGGAAACAATTCTCTATGGATCTATTGTATTTCTGTACATCTTGAAAAAGCAGCTTTTGCCATGGTTCCAGACTGTCTTTTCAAGGACATTTATATCACAAACAGTCCTGACTATGGAGACAGTATCCCTCTTCCGAAAAAATAAAAAAGATTAGTTTTGCAAGAAAGAAATTCAGTTGCACATTGTTTTGGTCAATGAATGGCTTCACACATGACATAAACCTATAGACAACATTTTTCAGACTTGGTATTTAGTTGGTCAAAGTATATGAGTTTGTGTAATTACATTCTGATGATGGCTTCAAGCATTTCTCAGAAGAGATTCTTGTGCCATTATTAGGCACCACATGAGTATAGTGTCTCTCTGGAACAAAATGCAGGACTTTTAGGAATGTGTGTGGTTTCCTAAGCCCAGAATTCCTCTTCTGTAACAATGCACACTATATGACCAGGTGTTATGAGCATTCTTACATTGACCTGTGCAAATGGAAGCTGGACAAACAGTCCCCAAATGCTAATACTCTGATTACTTCTTTTAGTTTGAGTAGCAAAATGACTCTCTGATCTGGGGGATTTGCATCTACTGTCAGCATCTACAATACAGTGACAGGTTGACTTATTTACTTCCAAGCATGGTTACATCCCAGCCCCTTAAAAGTGTAGGACAATATTAGAAATGATGATGGAAGGCTGAGACTTGGCTTTGTGGATGAGGAAAGTGGGGACCTCACAGACCTTAGAGAGGGATCTGAGGAGGAACAAAAGATGTTGTTCAAGGACTGAAAAAAAATGTTATGCTTTGGGGGCCAAAGAAATAATACAGGGATTAAGATTCTTGCTTTGCATGCAGCCCACACTGCATTTGGTCTCCAGGACCTCCCAGGAGTAATCTCTGAGCACAAAGCCAGAGTGATCCCTACGCACAAATCAGGAAGCATATCAAAGTCAATTACCTAAATTCTGCCCTGGTTGTAGTCAATCCTCCTTTGAGTTGGAGGTGGGAGTTGGGGAGATGGAAGTAGGGCATCTTAGTTCCAGTGCAACATAGGTTCTCCAAATTGTAACAGATAACATGAAGGTTCATACTCTTCCCCCTTTCTGCAGACACCCACACAGAACATGAAAAGAGGAAATAGTAACCCTAAAAAAGGTGACCACAAGGCATATAATCAAAAACTTGGCCTGTTGTGTTAAGGACAGAAGGAATTGGGGAGTATGGAACCAATAGAAGAGTGCTAAGGAAGATGAGCAGCAGCTGGTCCACCTGACAGCCATTCTTTGGAACCAATAGAAGAGTGCTAAGGAAGATGAGCAGCAGCTGGTCCACCTGACAGCCATTCTTTGCTGTCATGATAACTTTAAGTTGAGATAGACAGCATTCCATCTCTCTTATCTAGTAGTTCATACCTACTTCCTACCAAGTCAGTTTCATGCTAGAGACAGCAAGCACACCTGCACATTACTTAATGCAGAGCCAGAGAGAAAAGAAAATAGCACTATGCCCCTCTGCCAGCTCGTTCTAGATACCTAGTACACACCCAGTCATCAGCCTCTTTTCAGGTCTACTGTGGCTACCCAATATCTCAAGCACCCCAAACTTCTGGTCCTAGTTCACACAATTGAAAAATCTCTGTTGCACATTGATCTCTTCAACCATAATCCCAGTTACCACTCAGCCTATTTGAGCTTAGTACTCTGGTTGACACACAGTAGAACCACTAAATATCACTGACTTCTATCCAGGCCTCTACCACCATGTCCAATTTTTGCCAGATCACAAGAAGCACAAACCAGAATGAGAGAACAGTAATGCTTCCCTTTAGCAGAGCAAGATCATACCCCGGGGGATAATTGCTGGAATAACAGAACTGATAATTCTATCTAAAAAAAAATACATTAAAACAAATCACCATTATGCTCACTGAAATAAGTTCAGTGGAAGAGATGTTCAAAAAGGAAAAAGAAAGCTTAAGGAAAATCGTAACAGAAATCACAGGACCAAAGAAAATAGTAGTAGAACTATAATGAACTGAAACACAACAGAGGGACTCAAAACACAATGGAAGAAGCTGAAGATCAAATCCGTGAGCTTACATATAGAGTAGTGAAAATCTCAAAAAGACTTGCAAAAAGTAAAGTTTCAAAAATAAAGATGAGATTTGTGGGCCAGCGTCAAGAGGAAAAATGCTAACATCATAGAGCTTTAATAAATGGAGAGAAAAAGGCATAATTATTTTACATTTTGTTTGTAATTGAGTCATACCTGACAGTGTTCAGTGTACTATAAGTGATGCTTGAATACCAAACTCCAGTCAGTCACAAGCAAGACAATCACCTTACCCATGGTACTAGCTCTCTTCCTCAAAGGGGTAGAATTCCTATTTGGAAAATAGCAGTGAGGAACTCTAAGCAAAATAAACCCAAACGTATACATAACAATACATTATCATGAAAGTAGAAAAGGTCAAAGAAGATTTCTAAAAGCAGCTACAGGAATTTTATGGCTGAAACCGAATTACAAACAAGTTTGTAACCTGGTGCTTAAATAAAGAAATTATTTTCATCAGGAATAAAAAAAAAAACTATGGTTAAATAAAGCAGCTACAAGACAGTTAAGACATATAGGAGAACTCTATCATAGGATCAGCGATTTTTCAACAGGAAGTGTCCAAACCAGAAGGGAGTGGCATGATTTGTGTACACCCAAGAAAGACCTCCAATCAAGAATGCTCTACTCAGCTATGTTATCGTTTAGATTTGAAGGAGGAATAAAGAGCTATTCAGACAAACAATAGTTAAAGGAATTCATCTTCGCTAAACTGGCCTTGCAAGAAATAACAAAGAGATCTCTATAGAGTGAAAGGAATTCCCACTGGAGACAGCAAAATACCTTTATAAAAAAAATGTGGGCTAGAAAGAGAATAATATTGGGGGCTCTTAAATGAATTCATGATTTATTTGCTTTCAATTTAAAATAGACTATGCTAAGATGTTGAGAAGCAAGCCTCATGGTAATCTGAAAACAAAAATAGCTAAAAGAAATAAGAAACAAATGGAAACCAATTATTGCTCAAAAGGCAGGTACAAATAAAAGAACAAAAGAACAGAAGCAGATGAAACCACAGCATGGAAGTAAAATATTTTATATAACAATTCCACAAAATATCAATGGTCTGTTACACATCCCAAAACAAAAACTAACAGGATAAGAAAAAATTCAACTTTCTTCTCAGGAGGCCCACTTGAGCTTCACTCATAAACAAATAAGAGGTTGCAAAGCAATCATACAGGCAAATAGTAATAAAAAATATATAGACGAATTCAAAAAGGTAGTAGAGGGATTAGGTCTTATACTTAAGCTGATCTCTGTTTAATCCCCAAGCATTGCCAGGAGTGATACCTGAGCATGACCATGTACAGTCTTCAAACAATAATATGGAAAGTCATACTTATGTCAGACAAAATGTATTTCATGCTAACAATGATAACAAGAGACAGAGGGGACATTATAATGATTAAGAACTGAATACATCAAAAGTACTTAGCTTTCAATTTAATATTGTTAAACAGTCTTCCTCTTCAAAGCAGATACAGATTCAATATAATTCCAGTAAAAATTCTAGTGGCATTCTTCAAGATTAGAACATTTCATAAATTTTCATAAATGTCTTTGTATTTAAAGAAAGCTCAAAGAGTCAATACAACCTGAATGGGAACATCATTCTCACCAACTTCAAACTATACTATAAAACTATAGTCCTCGGGGCCCGGGAAATAGCATGGAGGTAAGGCGTTTGCCTTTCATGCAAAAGGTCATCGGTTCGAATCCTGGTGCCCCATATGGTCCCCCGTGCCTGCCAGGAGCAATTTCTGAGCATGGAGCCAGGAGTAACCCCTGAGCACTGCCGGGTGTGACCCAAAAACCAAAAAAAAAAAAAAAACTATAGTCCTCAAAAGAATGTGCTATTGAAATAAAAACATTTAGATCCATGGCAGTGGTTTGGAAATTGGACTCCTAACACAAGTTTTATAAACCAATATACCTAAACAAAAAAATTATGTAGAGGCCAGAAAGATAATACAGTCCACACATATAAATATAACACTCTCAAGAATATTTGCTGCTCTAATAGTATATTAAGTAGGAATGCCAATATCCTGTTGTCCAGACTTGTGGATAATTTTCAAAATTTAAGGTAAAAGTACAAATACCCTTTTGTCTATAGACTTCACCTGCTGTAAGGCTCCAGACATGTGAGATCAACTGGATTAGGAGAAAAAGAAATGCCTCCATCACCATTCTAATCTTACCCTTTGCTTTCCAGAAAAGTAAGAAAATGACTGAAGAGGACTGGGGAGACACTACAGAGGTGGTTAAGATATTTATCTTGTGGGGGCCGGGCGGTGGCGCTGGAGATAAGGTGCCTGCGCTAACCTAGGACGGACCGCGGTTCCATCCCCCGGTTCCCCATATGGTCCCTCGTGCCTGCCAGGAGCGACTTCTGAGCGAATAGCCAGGAGTAACCCCTGAGCGTCACCGGGTGTGGCCCAAAAACCAAATAATAATAATAATAATAATAATAATAGTAATAAGATATTTATCTTGTATGTAGCTGATTCAAGTTCAAGTCCAGGTACCAATGTATGATCTTCAGAGCACCTTTGCAAGTGATCTCCGAGCACAAAACCAGGAGTAATCCTTGAGTACCATTTTTTTGGCCCAAAAGCAAAACAAAAAGAAAATGACTGAAGATAAAGTCATTTTCATGGAGGGTATATAAAAATGTGCTTCTTCCCTTTCTTGCCTGCTCCTTCGTATAAATAAATTGAAATGAACTTTGAAGAGGAAAGAGGGAAAAGAATGTCATCCTCTGCATTCCTGTCTCTTACAAACTCCTATCTTCCTTAATCTTCTGTTTACTTCTGTTTAGGGGTCTCAAACTCGCGGCCCGC
>PVKC010010019.1:0-26156 GCA_004027635.1 Crocidura indochinensis
AACACAAATGTTAAAGCAACCTTATTCATAATTGCCAAAACTTCAAAAAACTAACATGTTTTTCAATAAGTATATGAATATACAAAATTTGGTTCACTTAGACACAGGGATATTATTCAAAGGAAAAATAGCATTTTACACATACTTAAGAGCTGGATATATTAACTAATCCTGCACTGATAACTTCATATTCTTTTTTACTATAGTATAGGTATTATGGTTACAATTTCTATTTCATGTTTTATATGAAATGAAATACAAAACATTTCACTGCACCCTCAATATATATAATTTGTCAACTATTTATGTCCAATAGCTCTAAAAATACTATTTTTAATGATGACATATTGAACCTTCCTTTCTTTCTCTTCTTCCTTCACTCCCTCTCTTGATCCCTCCCTCGTTCCCTTCTTCCTTCCTTCTCCCCCACCCTCACCTCTTTCCTTCCTTCCTGGACCACACCTGCCAGGGGTTACTCTGAGGGCTCTGCAATCAGAAATCACTCCTGGCAGACCTGGGGATCAAACTTGGGTTGGTCCCAGGTAGGCCACATGCAAGGCAAATGCCCTACACTGGCTATCACTCCAGCCCCTCTTTCCTTTTTTTTTTTTAATAATTTTCTCACTTACCTGAAAATAATGCATTACAACCAAACAACCATGTCAACTATGTAATACATGCTCTTTCAGTAAAGTAAAATTTAAAAAATAATTAAATAAAATGAGTAGTTATATACAGTAGGAAGAGCAAGATATGAAGAATGTGGGGAAAATACAGGTGAACTTTGGTGGGGAGTAGACAGATTTCCTTATGCCATACTCACAATGGTTCACCTTCAGATTATTTCCAAATTAGAAAGTAAAAGTAAAGTTTTTAAGTTACTAAAAGTAGCATTAAAAATCATAATGTATATTGCTAAATGAAATGGTGTGATTCCCACTACACAATATTCTTGATAGAACAAAAATCTAAAGATAGAAAAAAAAGATTAATGGTTCCAAAATTTAGAAATGTGTGGGATAAACAGCTTTAAACAGGGAATCTTTAAAGCAGTAAAGATATCTGATAATGCAAATGTTATGTGTAAATGTTATATGTGTTATATACATTTGTCAAAGTTCACAGAATGTACAAAATAGTGAAGCTTTTATATAGTCTATAAAGTTTATTAAATAATCATGAATAGACCTTGGCTCAGCAATTGAAACAAAAGTGCACCATTATATTTGAAATAGGTAATCTGCAGGAGGGGTGGAGATGAGGTGATATTATAGAACTACCGGTACTATCCATTTGCTTTTCTGTAAACAAGACACGCCTCAAGAAAATAAAATCTATTTGTTTTCTTTTAAAGCATAGGATATATTACATTTTTGTGCATTTGTTTCTTGCTTATGGGCCAAGATATTTAAATGACATCAAAGGATACTTTCATTCCCCTCACTTCATAAGCTAGAATTGTATTTATTATAAAGAAAATATCTGAAATAGAAAAATTATACCCCAAACATATGCAATTTTCTGATGCAGTTTTATTTCTTTTAAAACAAAAGAAATTATTTTTTAATAAAAATTAATGGTTCTCTCCTCATACATTCTTAAAGTAAGAATAAAAATGGCTTCTAGTAACTAAGCATACCAGTCAGAACCCTATATAGTCAATGCCTCAAAAGAGAAGAATCTGGGCGAAAGTTAGAAAGAAAGCACATGCTTGTCTTAAAAACAGGTGAGTATAAATCCTCCTCAAAACTATCAGTAACAAGTAATGAATTCGGCTGTAAAAAAGGGATGTGTTTAGTTTGGGAAGATCTACAATTGCTTCTGTTCATGTAATTCTCACCTTACTAGAGTGGTTAAAGCAGGTAGTAGTTTTCTTCCCTTCTGGTTTATTCCCCCCTTGGTTCTTTTTGCTGCTGTTGTTGTGATAACTGGGGTCACTCACTCGTGGTGATTGCCTGCATCACACAGCAATTTGGTGCTTGCATATTTGACAGAGGCAACTGCTAAGATCACACACACACACACACACACACACACATACACACACACACACACTTTTGGTATTGTGTTTACACATACATTCATGTGGAGTGTAACTCATTCTGTGGTATCTTTTCACAGTCTAGTTGTAACATTAACGGTAACAGCAAAGCTCATACATCTTTAGTGGTGGTTCTCCCTGGAAGTCACATACCTCAGTTGCAGTGCTTGTATCCAGTGATTATTTTAAAGAAAAAAAAAAATTAAAGAAGTTAATTTTCTCAGTAAAGAAAAATCAAAGTTAACCCTTCCAAAAGATTCAGTTTTCCATGATTATCACAATGTCTTTATCTTACACTGGACAACTATTTCTTTTATAAAAAGTATTTTCAGATATACTATGAAATTTAGGAAGCTGAATCTCTGAGTACCCCATAATCAATTCAAGATCAGCCAAGCAGAAAGCACAGAGTTCCCCACTGTTTACACCAAGCACAGTGTTCTAAGTCTTCCTAAACAACACATTAGCTATATAATCTGCACTGAATAACTGAACTCCATAAAGTTCATTTCTACATCCTTTAAGTAGTATCTACTTTCACAGAGTTTGTATGAAGATTAAATTAGATCTTTTCAATAAGAATGGTGTCTGGAACATAGAATGTCTGCACCAAATATTAGTTCTGATTACTGATCCTGAGAGTATTACAGCTCCATTATTTATGACACTGCAGTCACTACTCCTGGTGTAAGGTCCTGGCCACATTTTTTTAACCTATTCATATTTTCCTTTACTCCTACCATCAGATCAGATTTCTTATATTGTCTAGATCAACACATGTTGAATATTTATAAAACAGACATAAACAATCATCTATGGGACTATGAAAGATTTTACATTAAACTGTGAAAAAAAAAACAGCATAACAGATGAATAGTTTGTTGACAGCTACCCAATTATCTGACAATTTTATTACTACTTAAATATAAAGATTAGTCTTGGGACCGGGCGGTGGCGCTGCAAGTAAGGTGCCTGCCTTACCGAGCTAGCCTTGGACGGACCACGGTTCGATCCCCCGGTTCCCATATGGTCCCCCGTGCCTGCCAGGAGCGACTTCTGAGTGCATAGCCAGGAGTAACCCCTGAGCGTCACTGGGTGTGGCCCAAAAAAAAAAAAAAAAGATTAGTCTTACAAGAAAAACCAGATAATTCTGATAAATGGATAGTTAGTTTTCAACCCAGAAACTTCCTAACAAAAGTCTTAAATTGATTTAGAAATCTAAAAAGATGGCCTCAGCTTCATATGATTAAATTGGTCAAGATAGTATGAGTGGCCAGTTGTAAAAAACCCAAAAGCAAAATTCTTCTCTGGGTGAATATATCTTCCCAAATATAAACCTTTGAAGTTGACACAGCTGAAATCAGATTTTTGCATGAATTATGCATGACAACAAACAGAAGGAAGACCAATCAGAATATGACTCATCAAGCAAGAGAAAGTTAAAGGTACAAACCATACCGTGCATTTTCTGCAAAACCAACATTCCTGAAGGAAGTGAAAGACTCAGATTGGGAAAATAGATCAATGATAGACATAGCAGTGAAGTCCTGAGATAACAGCTTCAAGAACACACAGACCTATTCATTTGTCTTTGGTAGCTTTTGCCCCAGTGACTTTCAAGTCCATCGATTTAATCCACTGTGAATAATTATTTAAATCCAACGAGCAAGGGAAAATTGACATCCATTTTAAATCATTTCAATTAGGTCAACATAAAACTCAACAAAAGTCTCTAAATCCAAATCTAAAACCTCATTCATTTTTTTTTGCCTGAAACACTGGTCCACGTTTAAGCACCATAATTTATTTCAATGCTTTTATACATCAACTCTGAATTCCACAAAAAGCTTGTTTTTATTATATTTCTAAGGCTTCCACAACAGAATTTTTGAATATATTTGAAGAGCTTTTAATGATTCCTCTAAGCTTATACAAAATTCAACTTCTTAACTTAATATTTTTCTAAAGGTAAATAACTTCTCAACCAAGAGGACTTTTAAATCAAATATATTCATACTGATACTATTTTAAACTCATCAAGATCCAGAGAAATCAAATGTTCACATTTACAGACGAATAATTGCTTATTAGTTCAAGAAGTATATCCATACTTAGTTAAAAAAAAGTGGTATTACACTTTAGCTATTATTTTAGCATTCTTCCTAATTAACAAATGGTAGATTAAGCATTTATTTCTCAACCTAAAGTCAAAGATAAAATAAGTTTAGTTTGTAGGATTTTGAAATAGCTAAGGAGTTGGAGATCTGCTTGATATTAGTTTGATAGGTCAACTTCCAACTCAAAGCAATTGACAGGAAGTCAAGTACTATACACAAATTACTTTACTTACATCAGAGTTTACACCCAAAAGCCCTCAGAGGCTACAGTTGATCTTATTTAGTCCAGAAATCAAAGAACTTCTCAGCACAAGTTAAAAAAAAAAGTTGCAAAGTGGGTTGACAATTTATAATTGGCCTGACTTCAAATTCCCAGTTTCCTAGTTTTTCAGGACTGAACCCAACTAACAATTTCCTTGGAATGGAACTCAGGTTAGTGTTCAGCTTCTACTGAAATGATGTTTCTCTTCCTCCATGCATTTTTACTAAATATAAGCCTGGACTTCTAAACTTATTTTTTTTTGTCTATTATACACGTCTGGTTTGTATTCGTCCCTGTCTTTGATTTGGAAACAACACCCTACCCAGAACTTCTCTACTGGTACTTCTGTACCCATCAAATTGGACTTCCCCAATTTCCCACAAGAGTTCCCATAATTTACCTTTTATCCTGACATATGTATATCTACTCTTTTAGGAATGATATACTCTGTCCTAGCTTCACATATTAATTTATCACCCATTCCTGAATATCACACTGTTGAAGCTGACTCTGAAAAACTTCAGTATAAAAATCTTAAAAGTGTTTCTGATCCTCCCATGTCTATGCACTCTATCCTCCAATTGATGAGATCACAGACATTGGTTCTTAGGCACATTCGTGACTTTGGGCATGTACTAGAGCAAATATAATTTTAAAACAGTAAACAAAAACAAGCATAACTAGAAGTAAATATATATTTTCCTATTTTAATGTCATCACTTAGATTATACCACTTGGAACAATTGGATCATTCACCATGGGGATCATTACCTGATCAATAAAATTACTGTAATCTTCAAAACAGTGTAAATAGTTTAAAAAATTAAGAAATTCCAAATTTCTCTTTTAGCTATGAAATTCTATTATTTCACATTCTGCAAAAGTAACTGTCAAATAAATATCCAGTCATGTTTAGAGGCTTAATTATACAATTATGTATTCATATCCTATCTTGTCTCTATTATTATGGACAACCTGAATTCAATAGTATACTGGAAGGCAAAGAAAATGGGAAATATTCCCATATAAACTTTACCTGTTTTGTCTGAGTGAGCAATTCAGTACCCATTGCTAACTAAAGCAGTGGTATTCCACCTGACCTGTAGTTAAAAACTACTGCAGTTCACCAATATTTTCAACATTTTGTGGTTGCTGACTAGCTTCTGGCAGCTGAAAACAACTAGATTAAAAGCACTCAAAAAGACTCATCTTCTAAACTCTCATCAGTCCAAAGAAGCAGAGCCACTGGCTGAGAACTTACTATAAGCTAGAGATTCTGTTAAGCACTTTATAGTACTAACTCCAGTCTGTAGTATCTGAAAGGTTAATTCAACCTGTCTCAAGATCAGAAAGGATATTTCACTTTTCCAGAGTCACAGTTCTAATAAGTGATGGTTGCAGAAGTAAATGCAGAAGCTATGCTTTGGGCTGGTCCATTGATATAGATCTGAATGGACATTAAATGTCTCCGTTTTGGGTCGAGTTCCTATCACATTAAAATCATGCAGTAAAACAAATAAACACTGTTTATTTTGTACCCACCTCAAAGAAAAAGGCAGGGAGGAATAGACTCCCCCAGAAATGGCTTCAAAATCTGAGAAATGAAAACTTGCAAGAAATAATCAAATACATATGATTCAAATATATGTATATATATGAAAAGCATAACTACTTTCTTCAAAATTGAGTGAGAAAAGTGATAAGCCTGGCATTTTGAATAAGAAAACATGAAAAAGAAAATTTAAATAAGTGGGAAATATAGGAATTATTTATTTGTAATTGTTTTGAAGATATGTCTTCAAAAAAGGATTAGTAATTAGTGTAAGCACAGATAATAAGAAATATTTTAGGGGGACCTGGCGGTGGCGCTGGAGGTAAGGTGCCTGCGCTAACCTAGGACGGACCTCGGTTCGATCCCCCGGTTCCCCATATGGTCCCCCGTGCCTGCCAGGAGCGACTTCTGAGCAAATAGCCAGGAGTAACCCCTGAGCGTCACCGGGTGTGGCCCAAAAACCAAAAAAAAAAAAAGAAAAAAAAAAGAAATATTTTAAATGTACAATTATTTAAAAATTCTAAATGAAATGGAAATGTATTATATGATAACAGTAGCACTTAAAATCAGAGATAAATATAGATTATATAATATCTAATTAATGTTAGACAAGTGACTAGTTAACTTTCAAGAAGGATAAATCTGAAGTTTCATTTCAAAACCAAAATTTATACAATACAGATAAAATATTTAAACATTAAAATATAAAGCCATGGCTGGAGAGCACAAGGATCAAGGTGCTTGCCTTACATGCAAACAGCTCCAGTTCTGTCACTACATATGATTCCCTGATCATATGTACCACCAGGAATAATTCATGAGTGCAGATCCTAAAGTAGATCTGGGCACTGTATCATGTGATACAAAAACAAATTGGAAGACAAAACACTGAGTTTCCATATTAAACAAAGAAATAAAAGTTTGTTTTTTAAATCACTAAGTCTTCTTGAAATCCCAATAAAATTATTATAAAGAACATGTGCCATTTGAGGGGACTAGTGGATAGAATAGGGAAGGGCAATATTTAAGGTGAAGGGAAGTGTTAAACCAGGAGGAGGAGGTGGTGCTGAAAAATGATTAAAACCTTATCGCAAAAAGTTATAAAACCTATAAGCAATACTACTGTAAACTATAATGTAAAATTTTAAATATATACATTTACATATACATACATATATATATATATAAAGCACATCTTGGAGAAGCAGATTGGTAAATAGGAAGCAAACGGAATAGGGGGGGATTAGTGGAAGAAAGTGGGCATTGGTGAAGGAATTGGTAAAATATTGTATGCCTGAAACATAATCATGAGTAACTTTATAATTTCATATAGAATAAATGAAAAATAATAATACCAAAGAAAAGAATAAACAAAGCAAACATCCAAAAGAACGAAAGATGGCAACAGATACCACCCATTTTGGGCAACAAAAAACAAGAGTGGTAACTTTTCCAGGCAAGTGGAGATGACTGCAGTCTAATTGCCTTTGTTGGAGAAAATAAGGTCTCTCTCCTGCATGTAAAAGAATCCTGAATAATTGTGCACTCTGATTGAATAGGTCTGGGAAAAACTGGAAATGCTGCATTTTTAACAAGCTCCATAGTAATGTAATTAGACTCTTCTACTACAAGGACCACAATTTAGTAGGGAGACTAATATCAGAAACATGCATGATTTGTGGGCAACACGTGCTACCTTTGATTTTAGGATGTTGAGGACTGGACTCCTCCTAGTTTTTCTCTTTTTTGTTTGCCTTTTTTTTCCTTCTTCCCCAAGATGGTACCAAGGCCAGACAGTCGAATGTTCATTTAGTGGAAATAAAAACTGATCAGACATGAATACCAAATACCAAATACCAATGACAACAGAATCGATACCCAATCTACAACAAGCTGTACAAGGGGGGAACTGTTGCACTAATATTACTGGGGTAAAGGAGGGAGATGTGGGATGCCTGCTGGGAACAAGGGTGGAGGAAGGACAACACTGTGGTAGGAATGCCCCTCACTCATTGTCACTATGTGCCTCAAATATTACTGTGAGAGAATTGTAATTCACTTCGACCAATAAAAATTTAAAAAAAAAAAGAATCTAGACATCTAATATAGCCTGAAACTCAGGTGATTGCTCTTTGCAACACAGAAATGAAGGGTTGATTTACTGCACATAATGCAAATAGAGGATGTGACCTTTGGGACGCTGATTCAAATAGGGAAATAAGTGAAAATGTGAAACCAAACAGGATCTTCAACTCTTTTACAATGCTCAGCTCTTCAACTATAGGCAGGAAACTCCAGTTATTTAGGCAGGGGAGAAGAGCACAGATCTCAGGGGAAACTGACCTTCTCAAGGAAAAGTATCTTACTTTCTCTTGAAAGGAAAACCTTCAACTGTTCAAGTAAAAAAAAATTGAAATAATTCATTCTAAAAAATAATCATAATATCATGGGGACTGAAGCAATAGCACAGCGGGTACAAATGTTTGCCTTGCACTTGGCTGACCCTGGTTTGATCTCTGTCTGGTGCCCAAAACCTGGAAGAGTGATTTCTGAGTACTGAGCCAGGAATAATACCTACAGACCACGGGGTGTGTCCAAAAAAATCAAATAAAAACAAACAATAATAATAATGATGATGATAATGATATCAAAAGAAAAAAGAATACTCAATATACATAAGACAGAGTATTTCTTTTAGTTGTGCATACAAACTTTTTAAATCAATTTTCCCCTAAAGACAAAGTATTCACAAAAATAACTGACTTTAAACATGAAATTTCAGTTAGAAATAATTGAATTTCAGTTAAAAATAAGAATAAATTAATATGGTTTAATTTTTCATTGTCAACTGCAAGCATTTAAAACTTCAGGCACATATCATGTTAGAAATTATTCTTAGTGATAATACCCTTTGAAAAGTCTAACAATTTCTATCAAATTTCAAAATGACAGGCAGAGTATTAGTACAGGCACTTGACATGCACGTGCCAATCCAAGTTCAATCTTCAACACCTCATGTGGTCTTCTTGAGCCCTACCCTGAGTGATCTCTAAGGGCAGAGCCAGAAGTAAGCCCTACAAAGCACTACTTGGTATAACCCAAACTCTAAATAAATAAATAAATGCATACATAAATTTTTAATTCAAAATGGCCCAAAATGTGACACAAATTGCTAATTCTAAATATTTGCATATAAATGTAAAAACAAACATGAAAAATAAACTATGACTTAAAATGGACTAGAATATATTGATAGCAAAAATTAATTAAATAAATTATAATGAAGATGTGCACTGTACTATATGTCATTAGTTACTAAATTATAATAAATACATGTACTACATACATATGCTAAAGTCTAAACCTCCATTTATCTTCTGAAAAAATTTAATGCATTTGTATTTAAATACAGACAAATATTTGTCTTAATATCGTTAACCTGATTTTCTTTATACATGTTAAATCTTTGTTGTCCTTTATTGCCTGTGCTACTTTTTCTTTGTTTTGTGGGGATCTTTTTTTTTAATTTCATTTAAAGAAAATGCATTAGAGAGTTGACACACTTGACCATAATATCTTTGTTTCCAGAGAAGTGAAAGCAAAGATACTGAAAAATAAATAGAAAATTTTAAAAAGTAAGAAAAAGTACAATATCAAGCACATTTGTGAAAATTATTGTATCCCCAATGAAGTCATTAATACAATGGCAGGTTTAGTACACTCTTGTTAGCTGTTCTTTCTGTTAAATTTGTTTGGTGGCAGCATCAAACAAATGAAATTGTTCAGAAATTCAAAGCTCTATTATTAATACTAAAATTTTTAGGGGCATGTACTCAGTGGGCGTAGATATGGCTGCCAGTCAGGGTACTGGGAAAAAGAAAAATGGGAGTGAATGGAGAAGATTGCCTACACTCGCTCCCAAAAGCCCTGGTTGATATCAGCCCCCATACTAGTGTACCTAAAGTTTGATGCCTAAAGTTTGGTGTCCCCGAAGGGAAGGAAAGGAGTTAGGAGGCAGGAATATCAGGACAATGTACACCACTATTTAAATGGGAACAAAATAAAGAAGAACATATGCATTTTGTAATAAGTAAAATTTGTAAAAATCGATGTTTAATTGTCATTTTTTCTTACACTTTAGGTAACATGATTACAATACTGTCAATGCTTTTGGTATTTATGTACAAAGTTACTGCTCCTCACTATAACTATCCAATAAAGCATCCAATACCCTCAATTAATATCCTTATATCATTTCTAGTCCACCACTTCCTTCTCCTTCTGTTTCCCCACACTGTTCAGTTAATTGTTTACATAAAAATGATTGGTTTTGTTAAGTTAAAGAACCCATGTGGGTATTCTTTTTTTTTCTTTTGGTTTTTTGGGCCACACCCATTTGATGTTCAGGGGTTACTCCTGGCTAAGTGCTCAGAAATTGCCCCTAGTTTGGGGGGACCATATGGGACACCGGACACTGGGGGATCGAACTGCGGTCCTTCCTTGGCTAGAGCTTGCAAGGCAGACACCTTACCTCTAGCAACACCTCACCGCCCGCCCCCCCCCATGGGTATTCTAAATGAAGTTTCATTTCTAAACTCAAAGGAAAAAAAAAAAAAGAATATATGTTTGAATTGGTAACCAATGTCTCTGAAAAGTTTTAGTTTTCCTTAAAATATATTTAACTTGACAATTTTTCTATCATAAGCATGTGTAGATTTTTTTCCTTATTCCTTTAAGTCCTTCCCAGTAAGTAGATAGGGCAGAGTACAGCAATAAAGTGATAAAAATTCTTCAGAGAACAAGTTAATACAGTGGCTAAAAAGTGAGATTCCTTTTCTTTTCTTTTTTTTTTTTTTTTTGACAAAGAAGAGTTAACATCTTCCCTCTTTTGGACTAGATATATGGAATAATAATAATACAATTTTATTGTACTATTCTATAATTCCAACACTGTGACTGCTTATTTAACAAATTTATATCAAATATTCAAATTGTTTGCAATTTATTGGTTTAGACTCACTCAGATAGTAAGTAGGAGGGGCAAATCTACATTCTGAGAAAGTACTTAAAGTACATAATTTGGAGTTTTGAAGTTACCACACTGAAAGATCAAACATGATCCACAGAAGCATAAACACTACATACTGAAGGGCAGGCTCCAGTAATCTTGAGAACTGTTTTCATAATATATAAATGACTAAACAAAATAATTTATAAGTCAAAGTGCTTTAAACTGAATGTCTATAGACAAGGAAGTTTCCCAACCCAAATCCTAGACAGAATTTTTATGCAATGCCAAAACAAATATTGTGTGTATTTTTCACTCCACGCTTTTTTCTTTTTTTTTGGTTTTGAATCCACAACCAGTGGCTCTCGGGGATTACTCTGGGCTCTGTGCTCAGAAATTGCTCCTGGAAGGTCTGGGGGACCGTATACGATGCCAGGGATCCAACCCAAGTCTTTCCCAGACCAGCTATGTGCAAAGCAAACGCCCCACTGCTGTACTATCTCTCCAGCCCCAACTCTACACATTTCATTAAATTATCACTTCTAGATGTTTTTATCAGTACATTCAATTTAGCTATTCAATCTAAATCTAGGAGTTTTCTTCATAATTTTACTAAATCCATAAGCACAAGAATGGTTTGGTTTGGCTTGGCTTGGCTTGGCTTGGTTTGACTTGGCTTGGCTTGGCTTGGCTTGGCTTAGTTTGGTTTGGTTTGGTTTGGTTTGGTTTGGTTTGGTTTGGTTTGGTTTGGTTCGGTGTCCATACATACATGGAGGTTAGTTCCTGATGCTAGGAATTTTATCCCAAAATTTGGCATGCAAACTAAGTAGTCTGGTCCATTCTAACAATCAACTGCCATAAGAACCAATTTTTAGAATTTTGAACATTTTACAAATAAAAAAAAACATAATTACACACAGTACAATTAATTCTCAAGGAGTTACTTTTTAAAAACAATCCTAAAATGCAAATCAACACCACAAGGTAGTACCTTCTACTAGTGAGAATATTATTATCCAAAGACCAGAGTAAACAGTGCTGGGGAGAAAAAGGAGCATCAACACACTGCAGGAAACAAATTGACATGACTACTGTAGAAAACTGTAAGGAGGTCAAGAAATTAAAAATGGAACTGCCATATAATCTAGCAATATCATATTTGAGTACCTTATACAAAGTAATATTGAAATGAAGAGATAAAAACAAAGCACTGCCTCATTCACTGCAGCATTGTTTACAATAGCCAAGACTTGAAAACAACCCAAATACCCATTAACAGAAAAGCAAATAAAGAAGACATGGCATAGAAATACAAGACACAAACTGAGTAGCTTAAAAAAATGATACCATGATCTCTTCATTCTCACCATCTAAAGTTAATTCATTGTTCTGTATAATACAAAATAAATTGCAAACATTATGACACATAACCCTTAAGTATCTTTTCTTATTGATTGTTTTTGTGTTTAGGTTACAACTGGCAGGGTTCAGAGTTTACTACTTTACTTTTGACACTATACTAAGAGATCACTCTGTCAGTGATTGGGTACTTTATGGGATATTAGAAATTGAACATGGATTGGTTACATGTAAAGAAAATTCACTAACACCTGGATTATCTCTCTAGGCCTATCCTTAAAATTTTGAACACGCATCTCCTGTTTTACTAAGAAAAACATATTAGAAGGGCTATTTATTTTAAATTATTCTATTTTTGTTGGGTATATTGGTTCAGGTAGGTACAGTGTTTTAATTCACCATCATGCTTTGTAAATTACAATAACTTCCAAATACATTAGTTTCCAACTACCTCAATACAACTGGCCCCCTTTACCTGACTTACCAGTCACTTTCCCTTTTTGAACTCTGTAATCTAAGTAGTCTAGGAGTTTGATTTGTTTTAGTTTTGTTTGTTTATTTTAGAAGGTTTTTTTTTTAAGTTTTTCCACTTAAGAGTGAAATGATAAGGTGTTCGTATTTCTCCATTTGATTTATTTTACTTATTTTATTCTCATGTCACAAATGGAACAATTTTGTCTGTTTGTGTATTTTTTTGTTTGTTTGTTTGGGGCCACACCTGGCAGTACTCAGGGGTTACTTCTGGCTCTGCACTCAGAAATTACTCCTGGCAGGTTAAAGGGGACCATATGGGATGCCAGAGGTCAAACTGGAATCAGCCATGTGTGAAGTAAATGCCCGACTCGCTGTGCTATCGCTCTGGCCCCAATTTTTTTTAATAGCAAAGTAGCATTTAGTTGATGAGAATAAAAGTTCATGATATTATTTTTTTCTTTTTGTGTTTTTTAAATCATTTATGAGTCAAAAATAGTTCATCTCACACTGATTCCATTGCTTGATTTAAAAAAAAAAAAGGTGATATATATACATATATATCATATTACAGGTTAAGGACACAACTTCACAACTTCTTTCCTAAACAGAAAAGACAATAAAATAATATGGTAACAAGAATGCAAATAGGGTAGGTATTCATTTGAACTGAAGAATAACCTAGATCTGAATTTTAAATCTACTTTTGAGTTCCTTATTCTTAGTAAAGGTATTGAACCATGGTTACTTGTTACTTGTGACCCATTAAGTATAAAGTTTTCTTCCTCAGAATAACAATCATGAAGTTAACTACTCATAGAATAAATTATTAGAAAAACTCATATAAGGATAATCCTCATTCATTATTTCTCATATAAATAGATAATATTTAACATTCCCATTTACTTTTATTATTGTAATGTGAAACTTACCTTACCTTTCCTTTATCTTAGTAAGCCTAAGACAATGTGTTAGCAAAGATATAAATAATGAGATATATATTTATTTAAAATGTTTGTAAGAGATGTCACAATTATAAACTTTCTTCTTGTTCCCAATTGTCAGGTTAAAAAAAATGGTGGTGTTAATTAGCTTTTTTTCCCCACAGAAAATATTCCTAAAGATGCCTCTTAGAATGAGCTCTAATCTGTTTTTTTGTGTTTGTTTTTTTTTTTGGCAAAGCACTATGTTAAAACAGTAACTGTTTATCAAAATTACATTAAATTCACCTCAGGTTAAGAGAGAGTGGGTTGAAAAGATCACTCAATGTGTTGATATTCAAGCTTTCTGTGCAGGAGGTAGAAATTCAATCCCTCACCCCCACAGGATCCCATGAGGAGCACAGCCAGACTAGCCCCATGAGAAGTTCTTAAAATGTGATTCCCAATGCAATCAAAAGAATGTTTAGCAATTTTTCTAATAGAATTTACAGAGAACAGACCATTATGGATAAGGCAACCCAACAAAGGTAAGTTGTGTAGATGGGGAAAAAAGCAGGCTTCAAAGTTCTTAAAGATCTTTCTCTTTGTCTCTGGGTCCATCTGTCTCTCACTCTCTTTCTCTTTGTGTTTGTAGATAAAAGTATTAAAATTTTCTAGGCAATTACATAAAATCAAAAAATAGAAATAATTATTTGAGAAAATTTGATAGGTTATTTTTTTGGAATAATGTTACCATCCATCCATTTATATGAAAAATAATTTAGAGTTCTCAGATCTGAAAATAAACCTACTTAGTCACACCAAATAGAAGAATTTCAGTTTCTGTTTTGAATACCGTGTATCAAAAGCTAAATTTTAAATATTGTGAAAGTCAAGATGTTTAAAGTTTTTTATCAAAAAAATGTCTAAAATAAAATGTATTGGGACTTGAGCAGTGGTGCAGCAGTAGGGCGTTTTGCCTTGCACTCAGCTGACTTAGGATGGACTAGGGTTCGATTCCCGGGTAATCCATATGATCCCCCGAGCTAGGAGCTAGGAGCAATTTCTGAGCACATAGCCAGGAGTAATCTCTGAGTGTTACTGGGTATGGTCCAAAATCCCCCCAAAATAAAAATAAAATTAAATGTATTTATGAAACCAAGAATAATTGCTTCATAATACTCCCGACAGGAATTTTTAAACACTCAGGAATGTAAATTAATAATATGTAATTAAGTTAGGGGAAAGTTCTTCTTGCCTGTCCTAAGCACACAAGGCATCTTAAAAGTATGAGTAATGATAAAACAGCTAGTAACCGAGGTTCAGGAACAAAAGGTCACTTAAGCAAGAGAGTCTTCATTTACCCACACTAACCTACATACATGTGGAGAGAGATCTTTGTCAAAAAGAGTATAGACAATATAGTGAAAATGCTAAGCAAAAAGGGTCCAGCTGTCCAAGGGGCGATAAACAGTGACTAGCCGTGAATCAGTGACTGATTAGCAACCCTCTGCCCAGTCATATAGACGTTGACTCTGAGTCAAAGTGTGGACAGATTAGGCAGAGGGTGCAGAGCCCAGAAGCTGATATGCCCATGTACCTGCTTCCAGATCTGCAGTTCAGGCTACAGAGAGGGAGGAAATGCCAGAGCAACAGGAATTTTCTAATATTTCACTCGTTGAACTATATAATACAACTCCCTGTGATGTTTATTTCTAAGAAGTCAGTTCTTTAAAATAAACCACAGGTACCTAATACTCGCAAACGTAAGTGTTCCACATTGTAAAATGCAACCAAACCATGAGCATAAAATACATACACAGAAAACCACTTGACTGCCTGAACAACTCCTTAGAAATAACTGCTAGTTAACAACCACCACCTGTCTTGTCTATTTTTGGTCTGTCCCCAATTCCTCACTTCTGCAAGCAGTCATTTATAGGTGGTCTCTTAATAGGAGCTGGGGCAGAGGAAAGAGGACAAGACTGTGTATACACTCTCAGCAATTCAGGATAAATGTACTCGTTTATACTGATTCCCCACCCACTCCCCAAACTCCCCAAATTCTGACCCTGGGTATCTGCATTTAATTGTAGAGCTCTTTAATCATCTTTTTTCTAAAAAGCTTGGCACTCTGGTGGAGGGTACAGACTTGGAACATTGTATACATGAATCAATCATTAACAGTACTTATAAATCATAATGCCTCAATAAAAATTGGAAGAAAGGGAAGAAAGGCTTGAAAAATGGTATAGAGATATCTCAATCACCAGAGAAGTTTCTTCCCACAAACCACCCTCATTCCCCCTTAATTAAAGCAGAGAGGCAGAGAAGCGAGCAGCCATTTTTAAGTATTTTTTAATTGAGGTAACAAGAATATAAATGGTTAGGGTTTAAGAATACAATAATAGTACTACGCAAAGCTCACCACCAAAATCAACCCTCCACCATATCACCACATTCTCCTGAAGCCTCTTAATCCTTCTTCCTATCCTTACACACACACACACACACACACACACACACACACACACACACACACACACACATGTCCTCTCTGCCATCACCCCCAACGTTGCTTCTGTGGTCTGATTCTGAGGGTTCATCCTTTCCTTGTTTCTTTAGATACCACATGTGAGTGAGATCATTCAGCATGTTTCTTTGACTTCTTTCACTTAGCATGACCACTTCCTCCAGTTCCATCCATGAACAAGATTTCATCTTTTCTAATAGCTGGGTAGCATTCCTGTGTATATGTACCACAACTTCTTTATCCAGAGAGTGTCCACATTGGTATTGTAAAAACAAAAACAAACAAACAAAAAAAACAAAAAACACTCCTGGCAGAGGACAAGTCCAACAGGGTTTAACAGGGTGAGCAATCAGGTGGGGTAACCGACTGCTCCGTTTTCCCTGGACTGAAGCGTTTTCTGGACAGTCCCAGATAAACGGGAGCAGTTAACCACTCCACCTTGGTACTGCAGGGCTTCCATGAGCGGCCAGTTCTGCCAGCACCCGATGGGTGGCAAAGAGATGTCACTTCATTCTACAGGTTTCAGTCCCAAATCAGACAGAGGAGGTGAAGACTTTGAACTATGGCAGCATTTTTCAAAGTGTGGTCTTCTGCTCATCTGTCACCTACAAACAACATCCAGTAGTGTCATCACAGCAGGCAGGGGAGGAGGATGGGAAGAACATGGGGTTCTAGTTAGAGGGGACTTTTACACTCTACCAATTCTATGTTTAGAACTAGCATCCCAAGCTAGTAATCAAAGGCAGACAAACTTTGAATGTCATTATATTTTAAAAGCTTCTACCTGTAATATACCTCCTTACAGCATGCACCTGGGGCAAATGTTCCCTCTCTATTCCTCACCATGTCTCACATATGACATATATTTTGACTCTATATATGAACGATGTCATATTTTGAATGATAGCTAAATTTCCTTTCTAAGTAGGCTGTGTTAAACTATTACTGATATTTTATAGAGAAGTAATTTGGGATAATATGTCTTTCTACTATATACGAGTTTCATCTTTGACTTATTTCCACATTTAAAAGACAACCACCATAAAATATCATATTTGATCATCTGACACCATAGTCAGTGCCTAAAAATATCAAGAGCTTATATAGTTATTCGCACAGCAAGCTTTTCTAAATTACCTTTAAGTTGAACAGACCTGGGAAGTGCATAAATTGAAAGCAGGTATAATTATTTCTGAACTAATCCTGCCATACCAAAGCAGTCCAAATTTGATGTAATTTATTTCCATAAAGAAGAAAAATTACCGTCTCTAGCTAATTCTGAATGTTTGAATTGTTATAAATAAATATCCAATGCTATTAAACTGAATTGTTTTTCTTCTATCAGGGTAGTAATTGCTCCCAAGCAGTTCTCAGAGGAACCAAAGGTCAGAGTCAGTAATAGGATTGGAAGTTTGGTGATGGGCCTGAGAATGAGGGGCTACTCCAGACCTGTGGTGCAAGGGAACACGCAAGTTATTCAGCAGTGCTTAGAGACCTCCAGGGAAATACCTAGCAATGCTCACAGTGCTAAAGATTGAACCAGAGCAAGTTACATGGACAACAAAGTAAGTACCTTACTTTTAGACTATCTCTCTGGTCTTAAATTTTTTTTTGTCAAAATGAGACTAGGTTTAACATTTTGAAAGAAATCAATTAAATATTGGTCTCAAGGTTTTCCTTTTCTGGAAGGTTTTTATTAGAAAAAAATTTTTTTTCTTTGCTGTCTCAGTATGACTATACAATCTCAGTGAAGAAAATCACAAAACAATGAGGTCGATAAGGCCCAATCTTCACTAAGCTTTGAGGGTTATTGCACTGGGTAGACCAAAATTGAAAAAAATTCAGAACTTTCCTGGGAAAGAGAGAAAGTAGAAAGGCGGATAATCAAGAAAATAAAACACAGAGACAATGCCAACTAGGGAAAAGCCAAGAACAAGGTCTATCCCACATTTGTGGTCTAAGTTAATATTAATAACATATTTTATAAATCTAATGGGAAGATCTCATTTATAAATATTAGGATTTTAGGGTCATAAAGATAAGCCACAAACATGCTTATATGCAGGAAGCCTGGATTTGATCTCAAGCGATGCATTGTCTACCCAAGTGTGGTCCTTGACCACCAAGTATGGCCCCAAAACATAAAAATATAAAAATAAATATAACATAACACTCAGAAAAGGATTCTATTGTGGCGTGTGTTGGGGGGGGGGGGTTCAATCAACTAAAGAGCGAGGATTCCTATTCCCTCAGCATTCCACAAAACTCATAATTAGTCTCATTTACTCCTCACAGCAACTCTATCAGTTTTACATGGAAACTAAGCCTGGAGAAATGAGATCATCATCAACTAGATTTGTAGCAGCTAAAGGAAGGGCTGATTCTTCCCAAAATTACTTTAATAATGGTGAATTTGATGTTTGGCATGACCAGTGGTTAACTCCCTACTCGATTTTCTATTTAGCAATAAAAGTACCATGTTCAGGTTAGTGGTAAAAGATATGCTGAAATATCTGTGCATGTCATCTAGCCATAGAAAGTGGGCATCCTGAGAAACTCTGTCCACTGGAATACCATATTTTAGAGCACAGGTGGCGAACAAGTTTGACACAAAGTACCAAAATTTTAAACTGTGAGAGTCAGAGAGCCACCATCCAGTGACCTGCCATAACAGACAAACACTCACACAAAAGCATATAATTGTAACAATAATATCTTAAACATATATTGCATTTTGCCATTTTAAGTGAGGGTCAAAATCCTGCAGTGATGGTGAAGGTGTGCTGCGTTCTCCACACTAAGAACTAACGGCAAGATGTGACCCAACATGTGATACATGAGTCCCCCGCTCGCTGGCCCGTGCAGTTGTCTCTGAGGGATGGGAGACGGGATGACGTAGCTCGAAGATCTCTCCTCATGGTCCCTCCTCAGAAGCAGCAGAAGCAGCAAAGAGCCACAGTATACAAAATAATGATAAGAGGCAAAGAGCCGCATTCATTTTGGCTGGGAGCTGCGTACGTGTTCACCACTCCTGTTTTAGAGCTTTGCCTAGAAGAACTGCCATTTGGCTTTCATTGAATATACAACTGCCCCACATCTTTCTAAACATTCCGCCATTAAAAATAATTCTGTGCCACAAAAATACAAGTTCATCAATGATCTCCTGTCCAAAGAACAGTTAAGAAGAAAAGGCTCAGAAGCATTCTCCTCCCTAAACAGTCTGAATGCTAGAGAAATTGGGGCTTCCGTGCCTGTCTAAATCTCTAAATATTGACTTTTCAACAGAACAAGTAACCATGCAGGACTAAATATATAAACAGGTCCTATTGGCTCCATTACTAATCTCTGTCTCCCCCATACCAATCCATTCCCAACCACACAGCCATCAATATTACATCATAGAATACTACTTCTCAAGTATATGCTAAATAATACACTAGGTAGTAGGTACTGGTTATTTTTATGCATTGTGTAGTCTTTGTTTGTTTGTTTGTTTGTTTTTTGGCTCACACATGGTCATTGACTCTCAGGGGTTACTACTGGCTATGGACTCAGAAATTGCTCCTGGCTTGGGGAACTATATGGGATGCTGGGAGATCAAGTCATGGTCTATTCTAAGTTAGCCACAAGTCAAATGCCTTACCGCTTGCGCCACCCCTCTGACCTGTATTGGGTAGTCTTTTGGGGGGTAATTATTGGCCTATACCTGGCCTCATACAAGATTTACTCCTGACTGAGCTCAGAGATTGTTTCTGGCAGTACTTAAGGGAATGTCTGTGGATCTAAAAAATAATGTGCAGTCTTTTGTTTAGGGGCAAAACCTACCAGTGCTGAGTGCTTGCACTCTTGGCAGGCTTGAGGACCATATGGGTACCAAGGATCAAACCTAGATCAGCAATGTGCCAAACAAATGTCCTACTTGTTGAACTATGACTCCAGCCCCTGTATTCTCAAGATCCAGTTTTTGTGTTCACTCCAAATAAAATTTCAATCTTCCAATCACAAAGTGGGTATATTTTCCATTTATAAAGGGAGTCAATCTTCACTATGACTTGGGTATTAAAGAGCAGGGTTTGGATTTAAACCTAATTTTCTTGGTCTATCTGATAGTCCCTTTTAATTCTTGTTAGGTATAAGCACTTCTAGGTAATTGCAACAAATGTGAAAAACAGTGACATAATTGAAATGCACTGTCACCCTTGAGTCTATCCAAGCATACAAAGATACATCAATACACAAAGCCCTTACAGTCTCTTAATCTCCACAATGCCTAAGTGACAGATTACTTAGTTCTCACTTTTCCTTCACTTAAGCTATTGTGTCCAAAATGCCCCTCTGCTTAAACCACCAAGTCACTTTATTCTACTTTGAAATGGTGATCTATTAAGACAAGATCTATAGTGCCACTTAGACTAGTTGGCAGCTTTTACTATGATACTTGCCAAACTGTGTCCCTGGATAAGATTTTTAAGTGGTTTTCTTATATCCCTGCCCCCATTCTCAACTCTACAAGCCTCCCCTGCTCTCAAGACTTCCCTTTATCAATAAGAAGGCAGGAAGGGAAGGAAAAATGCAGAAGAAGAGCAAAGGAAAAACATAAGAGAAAATTCCAAAAAAAGAGACAAGTGAAGGAAAGGAAAAGGGTAAGAAAGGGAGCAAGAAAAAGATTCCAAAAAAGAGTTTGAGGACAGCAACAATAGCTTTGTAACCTGAAAACCACCAAGATAAGATGTGACATTTATGTAGACACTGGAAAGTGACAAACAAATGCTATTCCTGAATCACTGTATGACAAGACTATCTAGTAAAGGAATGCATGCTTCTAGCCATGAAAACCATCTGTGTTGCTCCAAACCCAATGCCAATGCCAATCTCCACAATCTAGTTCTGAGTTAGTAAAAGCAAAAGTAGGGTAAAGAAGCAGGAGTGGTTCAAGAGAAATAATTTGGAAGGCTTGTATTAAGAAAAAGGAAAAAAAGGCAGAAACAAAACAAAAAAGTACCCCAAATATTCTCTTCTATGAATGTCAGATAGCTATGCTATATATTACAATGGCCAAACATAGTACAAACTCAAAGGTTCTTTTGATTAAAATATACCTAGCAATGCCTGCAGTTATGATACAGTACAAAGCATTTAAATAAAATCATTTTCTATTTTCAACTACTTGACCATTTGCTTACAAAATACTTGTGAAGTTGTATTGGCCTATAATGAGGCGGACTAGAGCTTAACTTATACCCAAGATTCAAATGTTCTGGCATCTATGTGTAGCCTATCCGGAATTGTATTGTATCATTCTGGTTTGGTTTGGTTTGGTTTTGGTTTTGGTTTCTGGCCCATACCCCATGGTACTCTAGGTCCTGGCTCTGATGCTTGCAAGGCAAACACCGCTGTGCTATCTCTCTGGGCCCAATTTGTTTCCTTTTTTATTAAATAATTTCTTTATTTAAACACCATGATTACATACATAATTGTAGTTCAGTTTTAGTCGTAACTGTGCAAACTTCCAATCTGCTATCTCTCTGGCCCCCTTCAATCCAATTTTTAAGATGGCAGTTTAGTGATGATGCTTTGGCATCTATAAAACAGGAGGGCAAACCTCCTTTGAAAAACACATCACCTAGTTTCAGAGGATCCCTAGGATTAAAGTAAAAGCATCTGAATGAGCTCAAAATTAACTTTAAAATAAACTAGGATGCGCCAGAACACTAGTACAGTGGTTAGGGAATTTGCTTTGCATGCAATCAACCCAGGTTCGATTCCTGGCATCCCATATGGTCCCCTGAGTTTGCCCTCCTGTTTTATAGATTCCAAAGCATCATCACAAATTGGGCCTGGAGAGATAGCACAGCAGTGTTTGCCTTGCAAGCAGCTGATCCAGGACCTAAGGTGTTTGGTTCGAATCCCGGTGTCTCATATGGTTCCCTGTGCCTGCCAGGAGCTATTTCTGAGCAGATAGCCAGGAGTAAAAAAAAAAGGAAACAAATTGGATTTAAGAAATATGTTTAATTGAAGTGCCTTTCAAAAAAGGTCTGAAATATTTAAATACTTTTGAGACTTGGTCTTCCTTCCATGATCAGGGATAGCAGGAGGGATGCCCTCCTGAATCCCAATGGACTTACACATGTGAGTACAAACTATCAGTACTTGATGGAACTGTGATCAGAGGACTATGGCATTTGCTCCCAACTAGAAAACTGTAAAGCCTAGAAAAATGAAACCAGTTCTTTATAGCAACTATTTTTTACTATTTTTTTGTTTGTTTTGGGGCCACACGCGGCAGTGCTCAGGGGTTACTCCTGACTGCCTGCTCAGAAATAGCTCCTAGCAGGCACAGGGGACCATACGGGACACCGGGATTTGAACCAACCACCTTAGGTACTGGATCGGCTGCTTGCAAGGCAAACACCACTGTGCTATCTCTCCGGGCCCTATTTTTTACTATTTTTAAGAGTCTTACTTATTATTTTAATGTACATTATAGAGCACACAAAATTTTTTGTCTCAAACATTTCAAGTGAGAGATGCAATGAGTGATATTGACAGCATTCACACTGCTGAGAAATCACCACCATCCAATCCCCCCTGATGAATGCTCTTCATCTTGCAAAGTCCTAACCCTACCCATGACACAATAACCTCCCATTTTCTTCTCCTTTCTTGCCTCTGGGAAATCAACCCCAGCCTCTGGAATTTGTCTCTATGAACAAGACTACTTTAGGTGTCATGCTATATTAATCTTTTTGTCTATTTGTGATCTAGGCATACCATCCTCAAGGTTTATCTATGTCCAGATGTGTCAAAATTCCTTTTTAATAAGGGTTGAAAATACTCTATTATACATGTGTACTATATTTTATTTACCAATTCATCTCTCTTCAGATACAAATTTTTCCAGCTTTCAGCTAATAATAATGTTGCAGTAAACCTAAGTATGTAAACATCTCTTTGAGACCCTTATTTCTTTTTGTTTGTTTATTTGTTTGTTTTTTGGGCCACTGAGACCCTTATTTCTATTCTTTCAAAAGCATATACCAGAAACAGTATAGCTGAATATGGGTTTTCTATATTTAATTTTTTAATTCTATATTTTCCATGGCAGTGAATGATTTTACATTCCCAAACTAATAGACAAAAATCTAATTTACACAACATCCTGGACAACACCTTCTTTCTTTTTCTTTTACTTATTTTATTTTATTGAAACCATTGTAATTTACCAAGTTCATCATAATTTGGTTTTAGACATACAGTGTATCAGGGCCAATCCTACCACCAGTGGGAACCTCCTTTGGCAAGGACTATAGAATAAATGGGACTACATCAAACTAAAGTTTCTGTATGGCAAAGAAACATGGACAAAAACCAGAAGACAGCTAAGTGAGTGGGAGAAAATTTTTGCACTCAATACAACAGGTATGTAGGTTAAACAAAGTACTCACAAAGGTTAACTCCACAAAATCCAATAACACTATCAAACATTGGGGAGAGAAAATGAACAGTCACATCTCGGAGAAAGACCAATAGATGGCCAACAGGCTTATGAAAAAAAAAATGCTCAACATCATTTATCATTAGGGAAATCCAAATCAAGATAACAATTAGATATGAACTTACACCAGCAAGGTTGGCACATATCAAAAATACTGGGAACAATCTCTATTGACAGGAATGTGGTGAGAAAGAAACTCCCATTCATTGCTGGTAGGAATGCTGCCTGGTCTAACCCGGATAGAAAATAGAATGGAGGGCTCTCAGTAGACTCAAAATTGAGTTGCCATGACTCAGCAATTCTTCATTTGGGTATCTATCCCCAGGACAGTAAAACATCCATCCAAAAGAATGTATGCACACCACTATTCATTGTAGCACTCAGTTCAACAGCCGAGACTTCAAATCAATATAGATGTCCAACAAAAGATGAGTAGATCATGAAGATGTAATACATATATACAATGAAGTACTATATATCTAACAGGAATGTTGCAATCATTCATATTTACTGTAACATGGATGAAACTGGAAGATATTATGTTAAATGAAGTAAGCCAGAAGATGAAGGATAAATACAGGATATCACTTATATGTGGCATTTAGAATAGCTGCAGGAAGAAATACAATGGTTAAATGGAAGTTATCTCGAATACCCTTGGCCCCAGAGTATACCAAGGAGAAGAGAAGAAATTAAGTGGGGGAGGAGAAAAACAAATATGAAAATGTGGGCCTGGAGCCAAGTGGTCTCAGGTGCATTGGTAGTGTTAAAAAAAAGACAGAACTAAATATTCAAGCCAAAGAGAGCATTCTTTTTAGTTTTTATAACATATATACACATATATTAATGATAGCTAAGTAGTATCATTTTATTTTTATTTTCATTTCCCTAATGAATACTCTGTCACTAAGTTTTTTAAAAAATCTTATATTTTAAATCACAAATGCCCAATCAATAAAAAATGTTAAGAACCTTTTTTTCTTTTTTTTTTTTAATGAGAAGGCAATTATAATGCTTTTATTTTTACTTTTTTTTTTTGGTTTTTGGGCCACACCCAGTGACGCTCAGGGGTTACTCCTGGCTATGCACTCAGAAGTCGTCCCTGGCCTGGGGGACCATATGGGGCACGGGGGATTGAACTGCAGTCCATCCAAGGCTAGCGCGGTAAGGCAGGCAGGCACCTTACCTCCAGCGCCACCGCCCGGCCCCTTATTTTTACTTTTTGGTTGTTTTTGTTTTGGGGCCACACTCAGTGGCACTCCTGGGTTACTCCTAGCTCTGTGCACAGAAATCGCTCCTGACAGCCTTGGGGGACATATGGGATGTTAGGGATTGAACTCGGGCCATCCTGGGTCTGCAGTGTGCAAGGCAAATGCCCTACCACTGTGCTGTCACTCTGGCCCCCTAAAAACCTTTTTTTCATTTTGACACTTTTATTCCTTTGGTATGTCTCCTTTCTAAATCACTTTCTAATAAGTTACTTGTATCCAAATTTCAGTCACCAAATATAAAATTTTAAGTTCTATCTCTAAATTCACATAAAAAATTAATGGCTGAAGTTTGAGAGAGTGCAAGTGCAAGGGCTTTAGATACTTACCTTACATGTGGCCAACATGGGCTTGCTGGGAGGCACACTACTTAGAAAATCAAAACAAAATTTCCCACCCCCATTCCACCCTACTCGCACACACACCCAATCTCTCTCTGTCTCTCTCTTTACATATATATATGTATATGTATACATAAACACATGTAAACACACTATGATATACATATTTATCTACAGAAAATTTCTAAGTCTTCTTAAATTCTTCAAACTTCTTTCCAGCTATTGTACCACTGTCTCATTCACTATAATAATCAGGATAGTATCTCCTTCATTCACATAGATTCCTTATATTAAGTAAAGATCTAAAAACACTTCCTAATGATAACGAATTAAACTGTGGAGGACAGGCAGGAGACAGAAATAAATAAAAGCATAAACAAATGACCAGAGAAACAAACCGCTGTATGACCATTCTTCACTAAAAGAATAAATGTAAGGATCTAGGAGATGGCTTAGAGAGGCAACAGTGTCTGACTGACAACAGTCATATTACAAAGTTCACTGCCACATGTGACCAGTGCAGTCATGGAAACACTGTTGTCCGGGACCTCCAGAGACACCAGAGTGTGTAATCTCTGCTGCAGCAAGAGTATCAGTCCCACAATTGAAAAATGTGATTTGGGGGGCCCGGGAGATAGCATGGAGGTAAGGCATTTGCCTTTCATGCAAAAGGTCATCGGTTCGAATCCCAGTGCCCCATATGGTCCCCTGTGCCTGCCAGGAGCAATTTCTGAGCATGGAGCCAGGAGTAACCCCTGAGCACTGCCGGGTGTGACCCAAAAACCAAAA